>PVKA01016522.1:27051-47834 GCA_004027165.1 Ctenomys sociabilis
CAAAAAAAACCCACTTTTAATGTTCTTAACCATTTTTTAAACTCAAAAACCTATGTAATATTAATAACATACATGTTACATACTGGTACTGCATATGGTACTGCAGAATCCAACAATATAGTGAAAAATTTGTGATTATTTGTTTATTTATTTATTTTTGTCTTTTTGAGACAGGGTCTCACTATGCAGTTCAGGCTGGCCTTAAGCTCACTTTGTAGCTCAGTCTGGTCTTGAACTCACAACAATCCTCCTGCCTCAGCCTCCCGAGTGCTGGGATTACAGGCCTGTGCTGATAAATTAGATTAATATTTTTTTGAAAGCCTGCAAAATAGTTCTCAAAAGTCAAACTGTGAAATAGTGAGGGATTACTGTACTGCAGTCCAGAGACCAACAAGGAAGCAGGGCAAGGAGCTAGTGAAGGAGGATGTCCTGGCTCAGGGCTGGGCTGCTGAGGTCTGGGTGACAGGGCAGTGGACCATGAGAGGAGGGAGGAAGTGCCGGAGCCCAAGCCCGAGTTCATATCCTCAGGGATGGACCTAGGAGGAGGAGTGGGTTTTATTTATTCATTCCTCATGTGTTCATTTTTTTAAAAGTTTTTTTTGTGTGCCAAATAGTGTTCTGGTGTTGGGGTTTTATATCAGTGAACATGCAGGTGGATATTCTTGTTCTCTAGTGAATCCAAGAAGAGAACAGAGGATGAGAGAGCTGGTTTCTGTAGAGAGTTAGGGAGCAGAGCGTGAAGGGACTCTGGACAGTTCCTTGCCAAAGGAATAGTTGGTACAAAGACCCTGAGGCAGGTCTCATCCTCGTGTGTTCTGAGACCAGCAGGAAGGTGGGGTTAGAGGGGAAGAGGTAGAGGCATGTGCTGGGGAGGTGAGGAGACTGGGTGCTCTCTGGCATGGGCCATGGGGAAGCCCTTGTCTCTTCCTCAGATATGGATATAATTCAGGGAGAAAAACTGATCTCTGGTGGGTGACCTCTGAATGATACAGGGAACCTCCAAATGACTTAGGGAAAAATGATCTCCTGACCTGACTTGGACTAGTTTGTGTTCTCTAAAACCAAAGAATGAATTGTAGGAACAAACGGAGGTTATGAGCAGAATATATTTATTGAGGGAAAGAAAGCCCCTGTCGGAGAGAGGGGCAGGAGAGGGGCCTGAGGAAGTAGATACCGGGGAAGCTGTCTCTTTCAAGGACTTTTATTCTACTGAGCTATCTCCCAGGCCCCTCTTTCAAGGACTTTTATAGTGTAGAACTCGCTTAGGTGGATGTGGGGTAGGACAAAACTATGGTTACTCAATGGAATTACAAGCACCATTGCTCAGGTAAAATTGATTGGGCTCTGGACCAAATGGGGAAGTGAGTCATGTAGCAAGCTTGGCTGGGGAGATTGTTCAGTGGAATAAGTGCTTCCCTGGCAAGAGCAAGGGCATGAGTTCAATCCCCAGTTCTGCAAAACAAACAAACTAAAAAACAGGACCTTATCTAGCAGCTTTCAGACAATGATTCTTCCTGAGTAATGATCAATCCTGGACACCAATCTTTAGGGAGGTTAGCATTTGTTTTGTCTTTAGGTCTGGTTTACAGCATCTATCCCTTTCACAGTTGTAAGGTGTCTGGCTTTTGTTACCTCCTTCGAAGGCCTGACCCTGTCTGACTGCCTATAATATTTCTATCTAACTTGCTGCCTGCAACAGATGTAAGGAGGGTTTTAAGCAGGAACAATGTGATGGGGTTTTAATATTGATGCTAAAAAGAACAGTTTCTTATGTAGTTCTTTGTCTGCCCTGGGACTAGACAGAGGAGGAATTCAGTGGGCTGTGTGAGTCCAGCTGGCACACAGGTCCTTGACACCTCTGCACCCTGGTGTTTGTTCCTAGGAGATTGAGGAGGACCGTAAAAAAGCCGAACTGGAAGGGGTAGCAGTGACAGCGCCCCGGAAGGGCCGCATGGTGGAGAAGGAGAACATGGTGGTCGAGGTGCTGCGTTCATCACTGGGGTGGAGGACTCCTGAGAGGGAAGGAAGGAAATGGGTTGAGACCTGGGACCTAGGAGACTTCTGGCCTTCCTAGCCACCCTGGACCTGTGGGTGGCCTTGGTCCCTCACTGCTGCCTTCTAGGGGCCTGGGTATCCCAGGCTTCCTGCCTAGTCTGTCTTTCTCTCTGTTCCGGATTCCAGGAAAAAAGCCTAGGACCTTCGCGGAGGTCTCCTGGGACTCCTCGACCTCCAGGGGCCAGCAGAGGGGGTCGGACTGCCCCACAGCAGGGAGGCAGGGCAGGTGTGGGCCGGGCACCTCGAAGCTGGGAGGACAGACCTGGGGAGCAGCCTCGAGGAGGAACTGGGGGCCGGGGCCGAAGGGGCCGGGGCCGAGGGTCCCCTCATCTCTCAGGAACCAGTGACAGCACAGCCTCTGACCGCAAATCCAAGGTAGGAGCAAAGTGGGCATGCTGGAAGATGGAAGGTCAGGCTTCCTGGTTCCTTTCTTTTTTTTTTTTTTTTTTTTTGTCTTTTTGAGGCAGGGTCTCACTATGCAGCTCAGGCTGGCCTTAAGCTCGCATTGTAGCTCAGGCTGGTCTCGAACTCACAACAATCCTCCTGCCTCAGCCTCCCGAGTGCTGGGATTACAGGCCTGCGCCACCACGCCCGGCCTGGTTCCTTTCTTTCCTCTGCTCAAGTGGGCTGTTTCCTGGCCTCCATCTGGGGCACTGTGCAGTGCCCCTCCTGACTGGTACAGTGTGTCTGTTTCCTCCTTCCTGCTTGCCTCTCTCTCGTTCTCTGGCCATGCTGATGGGCTTGCCCTCTCACCCCATCTCTCCTCTTGCTGGTGCTGTCTTGTGTGGTGCACTGTGTTGGGGCTCTGTACTGGGTTTCCTGTTGTCTTTGCTGTCTCAGCACCCAGGTCTGTGAGGAGCAGCAAGTTTGGTGTCACTGCTCTGTCTCTGGCCTGTGGGGTCACCTGCAAAGGCTGTCCATGTCCACAGGTTCTGTAATTAGCTGTGCCTGGGCAGGTCACTACCCTCTGTGAGAGCTAGGGCTTGCTGCTCTGGCAGTGATTCGACTTGCATGTTACTGTGAGGATTCTGTGCATACAGTGAGCACAAAGTAGTAAAAGGCCCCGTAGTGTGTGGCCTACAAAGAGGAAGCTTATCTCTTGTCTGTTAGTCACAGTGAGGTGAGTTGTTTGAGTAGGTGGCCTTGCTCTGTGATGCCATCCTGGGGCCTGGGTTGCTTAATGGTCACTCAGCTGGGTTATTGCGTGGTGAGGGTGGGCCACCTACACGGTTGCAGGCCAGCTTGTAGGAGAGGAACTCTGTTTGCATTCCTTTCTGCATTCTGTCAGTGGGTACTGAGATACCTGGCCACGCCCACCCACACACGATTCGGGGGAGTGAAAATGTCCTCTCCAGCTATGCGTTAAAATTTTATTACCATGGAGAAGAAAGAATTGATTGTGGGTACTAGTTATCTGCCAAGTCACTACAGTTCTTACCATCATTATAACTGTGGCAACAAGGTCTTCCCCAGTGGTAGTGATTTGCTAGGAAGACTCAGCTTTATCACAGGGAAGGGGCAAAGCAAAACTAGCAAGGGCAGAGGCATCAGAGCCTGCAGGACCCGGCTTAAGCTTCTTAGACTCCTGGGGCATACCTAGTCCTTAAGCCATGGGCTTTGAGCACATGTGTCTGCCAGGATGCCTGGGCAATGTTCAGTGCCCTGGGCTGGGCCCCTCCATAGGACATACCAGAATTCCCAGCTCCAGTATCTTTGACTGTTGTCACAACCCAGGTACAGGTCCCTGTGCTCCACAGTAATGTATTGGGAACACAGAACAATGTGTGATGCCAGCCAGGTGTCTGCCCACCCGCTTGTTTGAGAATAGTTACGTTTTCGGTGTCATTGTTTTGAAAAAAAAATTTTTTTTTCAAGCCCTTACTAGTATCTTTCCTTTTGTGTCTATTTATTCTTTTTTTTTTGAGATAGGATTCCACTCTGTAGCCCAGGTCAACCATGAACTCACAGTGGTCCTCCTGCCTTAGCTTCCCAAGTGCTGGGATTCTAGGCATGTGCACCACACCCGGATTTTATTCTTTATTTTTTCTATATTTCATTGATTCATTTTATTTATTTGGTTGTTACAGGGTCTTGCTACGCAGTAGTGATCCTCCTGTTTTCAGCCTCTTCAGCCCCTGGGGGTGGGGCTGGCATGACATGTGGTGCCTCGGATCAAACCGTGGTCCCTGCACTTGCCCAAGCTTGCCTAAGCAGGAGCTTTAGTCTGCTGAGCTGTCTTGCCAGCCACATTATCCATTTTATTTAGATACATATATAATGATCACATTTATCACAGAGAATCTGTATCTGTATATAACCCCCCCATTCCTCTACCCTCCCTTCAACTTCTGTTTACAAAGCTTTGTTTCCGTGTTTTCCTTCTTATCCTGTGGGGATTGTGTCTTTATCCCCTTAGGAGTGGGAGGAGCGGCGTAGACAGAACATTGAGAAGATGAACGAGGAGATGGAGAAGATTGCAGAGTATGAGCGCAACCAGCGGGTCAGTGCTGCAGGCGGCTGTGGAGGGTACAGTCTTCCAGGCCTCAGGACCCCGCCAACCCTGCCCTGTGCCTGCAGGAGGGGGTGCTGGAGCCCAACCCTGTGCGGAACTTCCTGGATGACCCCCGGCGACGTGGCAGACCCCTGGAGGAGCCGGAGCGAGACCGCCGGGAGGGCAGCCGCCGGCATGGACGCAACTGGGGAGGCCCCGACTTTGAGCGGGTGCGCTGTGGCCTGGAGCATGAGCGACAGGTAGGTGCTGGCAGCTGGGTCCCTGCTCTGTCTTTTTGTGGACTGAGTGTAGACCGCTAGGTTTACTGGGGACCAGGACAGACCAGTTCTTGAGTTTTGTGCTGGGATCAGTATTCTCATTGTGACTTTTTTTTTTTTTTTTGCGGGACCAGGGATTGAACTCAGGCCCTTGTGCTTGCTAGGGAAGTGCTTATTCTATGAGCCATCTCCCTGGCCCATGAAAGTGATACTGAATATCGAATCCAGGGCCTTTGCACTGAGTCACCCTCTGCCCTTTGAGACAGGCTCTTGCTAAGTTGCTAAATTGCCCAGGATGGGCGTGAATTTTAAGTCTTCTTGCCTCAGTCTCCTGAGTAGGTAGGATTATAGGCACATCAAACCTGGGTTTTTATTTATCTATTTATTTTCTGTTTTTTTTTTTTTTTAATAGCATTTATGTTTGTAGGCTGGGGAGATAGCTCAGTGGTCTAAATGCCTGCTTGAAAATATTTATTTATGTTTGTAGTCTACCACAGGCACAACACCAGACCCCAGGCACTGTTTTTGGTGTTGGGGATAAAGATATAACGTAAATTCTGCCCTGACAAAGTTTCTTATGGGAGCAAGATCCAGTAAGGAGCCAGGTGACCCAAGTGTCACCACCAGAAGAGCCCAGGAAGATGAACTAGGCAGCTGAGCCTTTCCCCTTGAGACTCTCTGAGGTCACTGAACTCAGGTGCTTGTCACCACCTCCTGGTGTGACCTTGAGCAGACTGCCCCACTCTGCATTTTGGGGGCAAGACTGCCACATAGGGAAGAGGCCCCTGACTGTCTTTGGCTGGGGGCAGGGTCGCCGTGCCAGTCCAGGTAGTGCTGGTGACATGACAATGTCCATGACGGGCCGGGAGCGTTCAGAGTACCTGCGCTGGAAGCAGGAGAGGGAGAAGATCGACCAGGAGCGGCTGCAGAGACACCGAAAGCCCACTGGCCAGTGGCGAAGAGAGTGGGATGCAGAGAAAACTGAGGGCATGTGAGTCACTCCTTGCCTTGCCTCCTGGGCCTGGGCCTAGCTCTTTCTACCCATCCTGGGTGTCAGTGGTGGCTGGCGAGTGTACCAGGGCCTAGTGGCACGTGAAAGTCCTCCTTCGCCACAAGCCTGGGCTGGACATAGCTGTGATCCCAGCCTGGCTCCTTGATGCAGGTAGAGCTCAGGTGCACTGAGACTGAATTCTCTGCTCTTTAGCCATCAAGACAGGGTTTAGGTGTGGGCAGTGATGCAACTCTAAGCTGCCCATCTTTCTAGACTGCCTTTGTCAGCCCCTCTGCTGCACTCTGTGTGGCTGTGGAGGTTGGTGCTCGCTCCAGCACCACAGTGATGCTTTCTCCTAGGTTGTGTGAGCTCTGGGTCCAGGCCAAGGGGCAGCTGTCCAGGGAGACCCCGTCCTGTGCCATCAGACACACAGCGGGCGAGCAGACCCCAGCTGTTCCTTAGCTGGGCAGGAAGTGGGCTCTGCCCCCTCTTGTGTTTCAGGACAGCTCCGCAACTGAAAGGCTGTGGCGGGCCACCAGCGGTGATGGAGCCGTTGCAGCCGTACTGTGTGTCTCTGATCTGCCCTCTCCAAGCTAGCCCTGAGCTTTTTTCTGGGCCTTGTCACTTCTTACCTTGTGTCATTGTCATCTACATGACATTGTAGAACCGGCAATTTGAACTCGTACCCTTGCACTTGCCAGGGAAGCACTTATTTCACTGAACCAGCTCCCCAGCCCCTCATCTTCAACCTTTTGAGTCCCAGGAAACATCTGGTTAAATTTAAAGGGCATCACTGTGTTTTGTTGAGGATTGACTGCTATAGCTATGTGGAAGGTTCTGGAAGAGCCAGTGAGTGGCAGCTTCAGGTCTTACTCCACCCCATCTTTTACTGTGTTGAAGTTTTTATATGTAGCCCTTTGGAAGCTGCTCAGAGAAGCTCCTACATAGCCCAGGCTGATCTTGAACTCATGGCAGTCCTCCTGACTCAGCCTATAGAATGCTGGGATCACAGACCTGCATCAGCGCACCTGGCATTTGTAGCCCTTTTCCAGTTGGCTCTGGTGAAAGAAAAGACTTGTATCTATAAGTCTGGTGGCCAAGAACATTTTATTTTTTTGTGGAACTGGGCATTGAACTCAGGGCCTTGCACTTGCCAGGCAAGTTCTTACTCTACTGAGCCATCTCCCTGGCCCTCATTTCTTTTTTTAGAGAACATTTTGTTTGAATCATGAGTACAGCGGTGATAATTATCTTACACAGGTATGGTATAAGGTCTTTCTAAAGCTGGGCTGCTTTTAGGATTAAGATCTAGGAAATTATTCATTGTGTCTCAAAAGCAGTCTGCAGCAAGTACAACATACTGGCATGTTGATTCTATCAGTGAACATTATTGAGGCTCATAAGTATCAGGGAAGGTTCCAGTAATTGGGGTATCACTGTGAAAAAAATGATCCTGCCTTTATGAGGCTTGGAATCTGTTGGGAAAGATGAGCAATAAGTAGCTTGAATTTCAGGTCATAAATAGAGCAGAGTTAGGCCTGGGGGGGTCATCAGCTCAGACTTAGATGATACAGAGATTTTGCGCAGGAGTTTAAGAACCCTTTGAGCTAATTGAGATCTGAGGTGTGGGAGTGAACTACCAAGATGAGGAGAATGTTCTGGGAGCAGCAGGTGCAGAGCCCTGAGGCAGGAGCTGGGTAAAACAAGAAGAGACAGGATGTGAGGGTGGCCAGCTATGGATGTCCTTTGTCAGAGTCTGAGATGACTCACCTCAATTTTTAGTTTGGGGCCAAATTCTACTTTAGGGCTGGGGAGATAGCTCAGTAGAATAAGTGTTTGCCTGGCAAGCATAAGGTCCTGAGTTCAATCCCTAGTACCAAGAACAACAAAACAAAAAAACAAACTACTTTTTCTTTCTGTCTATCCCTGATGTTAAATTTGCCACTCATTCATCAGCTGTTCCTATCATAGCTGGTGACCTTCTGGTGGGCAGGTATCCTCTGATCTGATCCAGTCCCTAGTCTCCATCTGTCCCCCTGCTCCTCGCTCCCTCATCCCCACCCACATAGGCACCCCCTTTCTGTTTCCCAGGTTCAGGGATGGCCCAGCCCCTGTCCAGGAGCCATCGCATCACTATGGTGAGTGGGGGCCTCACACACTGTGGGGCCCAGCTGCGGCCTACGCTGGGAGGTGGTTTGTGTGATACCGTCCTACTCCACTTCCTGGCTTCTGTTGCTAGGTGACGACAGGGGCTGGGCCAGGCCCCCCAAACCCCCCACTTTTGGGGAATTCCTGTCAAAGCACAAAGCTGAGGTCAGCAGCCGTCGGCGAAGAAAGAGCAGCCAACCCCAGCCCAAGGCAGCTCCCCGGTCCTACAGGTGGGGTGCCCTCCATCTTGTACCTTGGCGCCCCTCAAGGGGCAGCATGGCTCTTCCCTGGGTCCTTCTGTCTGGCTCTCTTGGGTGCAGGTGCAGCTGTCTTGGCCCTGTCTCTTGGATACTTCATTTTGGGGTTGGGGGTCTGGATCTTGGCATAACTCGTTCCTTTCTCATTTGGCCTCTATCTCTACTTCTGCCACCTGGGCCCTTGTGTCTGTCCTGTCCTCTCATGTGGAGATTAATGTCCACTGTCCTTTCTCACCCCTGTGCAGCATGCTGGGGGCATTGGGAGGTAGGCAGCCCCTGCTTCTGTCAACCTCTAGCCCTCACCCCATCCTTTGTACTCTCCAGTGACCATGATGACCGTTGGGAGACAAAAGAGGAGGTAGTGTCCCCAGCCCCTGAGGCCCCACAGCTTGAGGAGACCCCTGTGCAGGTAGCGCATGGTGGAGGGTGAGGATGCCCCGGGGCCACAGCCTTTCACTGACCTATCCCTGTGCCTCCAGCCTTCAGAGACCACAGCCCCTGCCCATCGGCCTCCTGAGGATGAGGGGGAAGAAGATGAGGAATGGGAGGATGTGAGTGAGGATGTAACTGAGGACGAGGAGGAAGAGGACGTGGAGGAGGAGGAGGTGGAAGGGGACAGTGAAGAGGAACAAGGTGCAGCAGAACAGGAGGAAGAGCTAGCCCAAGAGCACCAAGGCGGAGAGGCTGAGTGCACTGGGAGCCCTCCTAGTGAGCTGGCCCCAGAAGCGCCCTCCAGCCCCTTCTCACCACCTGACAGCCATCAGCCCGTGTCTGACTGGGGTGAGGAGATGGAGCTGAACTCACCCAGGACAGCCCAACCGGCTGGTGCCCTCTCTCCGGGTGAGGCCTGGCCTTTTGGGAATGTATGACATTGGCTGCCGTATGTGAACAAGGGGTGTGACGGGTCCTGGAGACCCTGTGCCTCACAGCCTTAGAGGCTGGGGAGGGCAGTCTTAGTCCCCTCTGTGCTGATGTGCCCTGCATCCCTGGAATGCCCACTCTCAGAACCTGCCCCAAGTCATTCAGACCCCTTCCCCAATAAAGAATTCATACCCTCAAGTGACAGTCCCCCAGGTGTGTCCTTAAGTCCCCTCTCCCCTGGGCTTTTTCCAGGGGTCGGGAGCTTCTTGGAGGAACAAGGGCTTGACTGGTCCTCCCCTTCCCCAGGAGGTGACCAGCCAGCCCCTACCTCCCTGGAAAGTAGGCCAGGCCTCCCAGGAATCCAGAAAGCGGAAGAGGAGGGGTCTGAGGCAACTCCAGGTGGGGGGTGCAGGGCTGGGAAGATGCTTGGCCTGCCAGACCCCTCCTGCTTGGGACTGTGGCCCAGGGCTTGGGCAGCTGGGAGGATATGGGATTGCAGGGTGGCCGGGGTGGGGTGGGGGATGCTGGACATGCTGGGGGGATTATGTTGGATGGGGCAGGGGAGAATACGGAAGGTTAGAATCAGGGCTGGACCCCAGAGTTTAAGGAGAGTAGAGGATAGAGCCCTGGTGGACAGCTTAGGGACTAAGGACTTTTTTTTTTTTTTTCCTGTGGAACCGGGGCTTGAACTCAGGCCCTCGCGCTTGTTATTCTACTGAGCTATCTCCCTGGCCCCAGGACTAAGGATTGGACCAGGCTCTGAAGATCAAAAGGATGTAGGCTGGAGGTGTGAGGTGCCCCCATGGGGCAGGATTAGAGACTTGGGGTGCAACCAAGTGGGATAGACAAAGGTGGAAATACACACCTGTTATATAGAATTTGGAGGGCTGGGACTGGGGAGATAGCTCAGTAGAGTAAGTGCTTGCCTGGCAAGTGTAAAGGCCTGAGTTCAAGCCCCGGTTCCTCAGGAAAAAAAAGAATTTAGGGAGCACAGACTGAATCCCTTCATTTTTGCTTCTGAGAAAGGGTTGGTTATAGTGTGGTGGAAGGGTGCTGCTGCAGACCTTGCTTGATCGATGGTTAGGACCCTGAAATAGTTTGTTGCGTGGGAGGAGGCTCAGCGGACGCTCTTTGGCGAGTGTTGTCCTGGTGGCTGCGATCTGATAATAGCGCTGCTCCAATTCTGCAGGTTGTGTTCAGCTTTGGGGATACCTTTAGGGTCAAAGGAAATATATCCTGAGCTAGGACGCTGCCTGGTGAAGAGATGAGCGGCCAGGCCAGACAGGGATAGCAGGAAGGCTGTGCCACTTCTCTGACTGAGGCTTCTCTCCGCAGAGGCGGGTCCCCAGGGCCAGGAGACGGCGGAGATCACCGACTTCCAGAGGGTGCGTTTCTGCAAGGTGGTGGCGGCCGCCCCACCCCCGGGGGCCGCCCGCTGACCACAGCAGCCGCAGCCAACTGTGTGCACTAACCTTGGCCTCACCTTGCCCCTCTGCTTCTGCTGCTGCACTGGGCCTGGAGCGGGTTACCTGCACGGGGGAAGATCCAGGGTCCGTTGGCGCCGAGGCCCCCGGGCACGAGGACTTGTCCAGGTGCTACACCTGGGGGGGGGACACCGTGCCACCGTGCCACCGGGGCTCTAAGACTTTACTCCTTGGGCTTGGCCCGGCCGTAACTTCGCAGGACTTATGCTAGCCAGCCGTCTGCATTAAAGGCAGTGCTTCCGCTAACTTCTGCACCGTGTTAGTGACGGTGCAGGCTGGGTGCTGTGCTTGGCGGGCTTTTCTGTAGCGGAAGAGGCGGGGTGAAAGGGTCCTCTAGTCTCTCATTCCCTGATTCTTCTTCCCTCCCCCTCGCAGGACTCCCCGAGATCCTGAAGACACTGCTAGGAGGGGACTGAAGCTTCCCCGCCTTGATGGGGAGGGGGCAGCAGAAGGGGAATTTTCTGGATCTCCAGGCAGTGTTCTTTCCTCCCATGAGCCCATTCGAGACCCCAAGGCTTGAGGGATAGGGATACATAGGTAGTGGAGTTGCTAGGCGAGGACGTGGCCAAGGTGAAGGGTGAGGCTGGGCCCTCAGCGTGAGGTTGGACTTCAGGACACCTGTGAGCCTCAGCTTGCTGTAGAGAGGAAGCAGGTTCCACAGGGGGCAGGGGCAGTACCAGAACTTAAGGGGGGGCGGCGTGCCTAGACTGCACAGCAGGGCTAGATGGGCTCTTTGTGCTGGTGTTGGGCAAGATCACCAGTGGGGTTGTGATGAGAAGGTGGTGCTGGAGTTGAAGGTCTAGATAGAGTGGAAAGGCTGGAAGGGAAGCACTACCAGGTTCGGAGACTGGAGCCGATAGTTCGATTTGTGGAAAGGGGAGTTAGGGCTGAGGCTAAGTAGGGCTAAAGCACGAGGGAAGGTTGAACCTGTAGAAGGGGTGGGGAGGAGGCGGGGCTAGGTACTAGCATGAAGTCCAAGGCCGGAAAGTTAGCCCGCTTTAGACTAGGAAAGAAAAATTGGTAGGCGGAGCTAGATCCAGGGGCGGTGTGGGTTAGGAGGCCTCAGCCTGGCAGCAGTTGGCTGGAGGCTGGGAGGGGGTGTGGTCAGTGCGGGGGCGGGGCCTGTGCGCTCGCGCCCGGGCCGAGGGGGCTGTGGCGATGTGGGGCGCGGGCTGCGTGGGCAGCGGCGGCGAGAGCCCCGGCGACTCGGGGCTGAGCGAGGCCCCCCGGGCTCGCTGGCTCCGCCTGGCCCCTGTCTGCGCCTACTTTCTCTGCGTCTCCCTAGCTGCCGTGCTGCTCGCCGTATACTATGGTCTCATCTGGGTCCCCACGCGGCCCCCCGCGGGCCCTGCGGGTCCGCCGCCCAGCGCGCTCCCCGCCCCCTGCGCCGCTCGCCCGGGCGCGGCGCCCGGCCCGGCCCCGGCCCCGGCCCGGGCCGCCGCCTGCCTGCTGGGAGCCCCGGGTGGGCCGCGGCCCCCGCCAGATCTGCCGCACAGCCGCCGCCGCCGCCGCCACAGCGACCCCGGCCACCGCCTGACGCCGGGAGACTCCTGAGGCCGTGGGGGGTCGAGGACCCGGGTAACCGCTCCCTGCGCCGGACCGTCCCCGGCACGCCACCGCCCCCAGGCCAGGTTCGCTCTTGGTGACATCGCCCCAAGGAAGGACCCTGGGAGCTGGCCCCGCGCCTCCGCTGTCTGGCTGGGCCGACGCTGACTTCTGCCTCCGCACCCCGCGCTGTAGGATGCAGAGCGGCCGCGGCCCCTCGAGTCCTCGTGTCCGTCTGCAATAAACTCCAGCACAGCCTCCCGCCGGTCTGTTGTGTCTGCCTCCAGCCCCAGCGGCCGGAAGTCTCCTGGGGTCCGTCTCCCTTCCCTTCCCCAGGCCCTGTGCTTCTCCCTCCTCCCCTACCTGTGTGCCCGGGAGGGGAGAAAATGTTTGTCGGCTGGGGCCACTGAGGGTCAGCATGAAGGGCTCCCCGGTGCTCAGTGTGCTTTGGGGCAGAGGACGAGTCCCTTTCTGAGAGAAGCCGAGACTCTGTCCTCTGCTAGATGGGGACAAACAGAATGACTGTCAGGGCAGGAAATTGGCAGGGGCAGAAGTGAAATCATCCTGCAGCCTCAGGATGCTTCCGAAGGAGCAGGTGCTCTATTTCTCCCCAGGGTCAGAGAGGACAGGGTGAAGCTGTCACAGCATGGCGCTGCCTCTGCCTAGGACAGCCGTTCTGGCCTATGGCTGGAAACTTGGGGCTGGCTTCCCGAAAAGCAGTCGGGGTAGCCGAGGGCCCAGTCCCTTTCCAGGATTTCCCAGGACCCATAGATGAGCAAGAAGTCGCTTCTGGTCCGGGTGTCCCATTTGGGCAGGAGACTTCAACAGGCTCCTGAAGCTGAGTCTTTTGGAAGCTCGGAGGATGTGACTTATAGTGTCAGGTCCGCTCTGCCCTGCAGCCTCCCGAGAGGGTGTGGGGCTAAAGGGGGAAGGCCCAGGCAGTGCCCTTTCCCTTTAGCAAAGGCAGTGGCTGGGACCCTGACTTTGGGGCACTTTGCCCAGAGTCCAAGCTAAGCTCTGGGTTTCGTTGCCTGTATGACTTCTACTTTGACTTACAGACATGCTGTGAGGACTAAACAGTGGCCTGAAGCCCCCAGAGCACCGTCACGAGTGCTCTTTCTACCTCCTCCTCTCAGGCTTTCAGAAGCACAGCTCCCATCCCCGGTGATCTGGAGTCAGCTCATAGTGTGGGACAGGCAGTGAGTTGAGGGGGGACCTCTTCCTTCTGTCCTCACCTCTTCACCTCTGTCCCTGTCCCAGTTTCCATCTCGCTTCCAAGGCTCAGGGTCTTGATCTTTTCTGTTTCTTCATTATCTCCCAATTGTCTCCATATCATCTGAGTCTGTACCTCTTTGGCTTATCCTGCCTGTTCTGTTGTTCACCCAGCTGTTTCTTTCTTTTTCTTTTTAAGGCATGGTCTCAGGTGGTCTTGAAATGTTGGAAATTCTCTTGCCTCAGCCTCGTGAGTGCTGGACAGGTGTGTGTCAATAGTGCCAGCTGTTTCTTGCTCACCTCTCCCCATTGCCTCCCAATTTCTTTGTTCTTTCCTGCCCTCACCTTTCCCAGCTTCCCTGACTCTTCATCTCTTTCCTCTTGTTTTTCGGTCTGTTTGTCCTTCCCTTACCTGTTATTTATCACATTGTTTTGAACATCTACTCCATAACATCCATTCGGTGGCATTTGATGGGGGGTACTGGGCTATGAACTTAGCCCAAGGCCTTTGCAAGTGAGTTCCTGCCCCTCCCCATCTTTTTTTTTTTTTTCCCCTATTTGTTTTGGTGACTTGCTCAGACTGGGTTTGAACTTGCGATCCTTCTCCTTCAGCCTGTTAGAGTGCTAGGATTAGTCATGGGCCACCATGCCTAGTTCATCAGAATTTAATTTTTTTGAGAGAGGGTCTTATTATTGGATTACTCTTAGTTATTGTAAGCTAATCAGTCCTGCAATCTCCCAAAGGAATGGATAGTGAAAGCTTGATTTTTTTTTTTTTTTTTTTTTTTTTTGTGGTGCCAGGGATTGAACTCAGGACCCTGCACTTGCCAGGCAAGCGCTTATTCTACTGAGCTATCTCCTTGGCCCCCAGTGAAGGCTTAAAGAGACAAATGGTATGATTTTAGGGCTCCAGGAGGATTCTAACCCTCTCACAGATATTTTCTGGGGCTTAGAACAAAGAACACTGGGTAGCCCTATTTATTAGCTTTTCAAACAAAGGAAGGGGATGCTGAAGAAAATGAGGGACTCTGGATAGGACCTGGGTGTCCCTTCAAGGGCTTCTAATACATTATGTTAATTTAGGAGAACTGTGTTACCTCCAGGAAGGCCTCCCCTTGCCTACAGCTATAGTCTGTCTAGCTAATTGATGTTGTAGCCAGGTGGCTTTAGCTGTGGCCTTGTCTTTTTTTTTTTGAGACAGGTCTCACTATGCAGTTCAGGCTGGCCTTAAGCTCACTTTGTAGCTCAGGCTGGTCTCGAACTCACAACAATCCTCCTGCCTCAGCCTCCTGAGTGCTGGGATTACAGGCATGTACCACCATGCCCAGCGAGGCCTTGTCTTTTGAGGGCTCCTGACTTCACCTACCATTCCAGGCCTCAGTGGGACCAGTGACTCATATGGTTTCCTTTACTATGAGGCCCTGAGCAAACCACAAGTAAACATGAAAAAGAAATTGGTTAATATAAATCCTACTCAGAGCCACTTCATAGTGGTCTCTATCAGAGTCTCACTATGTATAGTTTAGGCTGGCAGTGGACTGACTGATGTAGCCCAGGTTGCCTGGAAGTCACACGTATCCTCCTGCCTCAGCCTCCCAAGTACTGGGATTGCAGGTGTGTACCACCATGCCTGGCTGGTATTTACTTAGTTCATTTTCAAGACAGGGTTTCATTATGTATTTCAAGATGGCCTTGAACTTACTGTGTAATCATGGGAACTTATTTTAAGCACTGGAGACACAGCACTGAATAAAACACAGAATTACCTAATGTCTGCCAGGCTCAGTAGCACACACCTAGGATCCCATCAGTCCAGAGTGAATTTTTTTTTTTTTTTGCAGTGCAGTAAAGAGATAGGAAAAAAGAAGCCTTTATTAACTCCAAAGACACAGGGAGGATTGAGGGCAGATGGATCAGGTAGATCTCCGGCCTGAGACACGGAAAGTTGAGGCTTTATGGACTTTTGTTGAGGGTGGAGTTTGAGGGGAAAATTTAGAAATATCTGAGGAGCTGACTGGGGTCTTTCCTGTAGCAGCTGGAAAAGTAAAAGAGTATTACACCCTGGGCTGGGTTGGAGAAGAAGGGGGAAGGTGGTCTCTGGGAAGATAAGCTGTTTTAAGGGCTGCAGCCGTATTAGATGACCACCATAATAATTCAGCACTTCATACTAGGGCCAGAACCTATCACAGAGGCTGAGGCAGGAGGAAAGGCATGAATTGAAGGTCTCTTGGGCTAGAGTTCAAGGCCAGCTAGGATTACACAGGGAGGCCCTGTCTCAGAAAACGGAAAGTTCTCACTGCGTAGATTGACTTGTAGTGATGCTCTTGTTTTCAGCCTCCTAAGTGCTGGGATTATAGGCTTGTGCTACTATGCCCAGTCTCAAAACTTCCTTTTGTAAAAGACAGGGTCTTGCTCTGTAATCCAGGGTGGCCTGGTAGTCACCGTGTTTCCCAGGCTACAAGCTAGCCTTGAGCTTGCCATGATCCTCCTGTGGCCTCCCCACTGCTAGGATCACAGTGCACAGCACTGTGCACAGCCCACAGTTCCTGATCTCATGAGAACTGATACTATCGGGGCCAGGGAGATGTTTCAGTAGAATAAGAGCTTGCCTGGCAAGTGCAAGGGCCTGAGTTCAATCCCAGGTTCCGCCAAACAAAACAAAAAACAATAACAACAACAACAACAAAACCCAAACCCTGACATCACTAATGGAAAAGCACAAGAAATTATGATCAACAGCCTACATATATATTCTGTCAGCAATAAACACAAAGGAGAAAAGACCAACAGGGTAGGGTGGCCCTGGGGACAAGCCAGAGGCGGAGGCCCCAAGCTGAGGGAACAGCCAGGACAAAGGCCTGATGCCAGTAATGTTAGGTGCTAGTGACCTCCATGGGTAGGTGGTTCAGGGCCCTGGGACCTCAAGGTGGTTTGGGGCTTTTCCTTAAAATAAGGTGCAGCCAGTCAAGACTTCTGAGCTGCAGGAGGACCTGAGCTGACTCATGCCCAGCAGTGCTTTGGATGGCCATGCAGTGGTGAGAGTGGAAGCTGGGAGCCCGGAGGAAGCCGGTGTTGTGGGTCAGGTGAGGGCGCTGGTGGCTGCACTGGGAAGCCTGTGTTACCAGGACTCCTGCTTTTCCTCGTGTTTCCTGGGCACGGAGTCGGGCACTGAGGGCCTTTAGTGTTTGTTTTCTCTCTCTCAGCAGCAGTTTCCGGGTCCGACGGTATTGCTGGTCTATTCTTTTTTTTTTTTTTTTTTTTTTTTTTTTTTTTTTTGGCAGAACCGGGGATTGAACTCAGGCCCTTGTGCTTGCCAGGAAAGTGCTTATTCCATTGAGCCATCTCCCCAGCCCCTCTTTCTTTCTCCTCCGATAGTGCTGCACCCAGTGGAACCCTCCCCTGCCTGTAATAGTCCAGAGGAGCCTCAGCGATTCATACCTACCTTTATGGGGTTGATACATTGGCACTGATCCCTAAGGTCTCATTACTGAGTTACATCTCCAGCCATTTTTATTTTTATTTTGAGGCATGGTCTTGCTAATCACTAAATTGCCTAGCCTGGGCTGCATTTACAATTGTCCTGCCTGGGCTTTTCTGAGTGCCAGGGTTACAGGTGTGTGCCATCATGCCTGGCCCTTTTATGGGATTTAGGATCTCAAAAGGCTTCTAAGACTTCTGCAACTTTGCCTTGGTCTCCTCATCCACAAGAAGAAACTATAGCCAGGCATGGTGGCGCATGCCTGTAATCCCAGCACTCGGGAGGCGGAGGCAGGAGGATTGTTGTGAGTTCAAGACCAGCCTGAGCTACAAAGTGAGCTTAAGGCCAGCCTGAACTGCATAGTGAGACCCTGTCTCAAAAAGACAAAAAAAAAAAAAAAAGAAGAAGAAGAAACTATAGAGCCGGCATCACTTGCTGTGCTGGCCTTGCTCCTGGGCCTGTTGAGCCAGCCATGGAGACCGGGCATGGTGGCACGTACCTGTAATCCCAGCACTGGGGAGGCTGAAAACAGGAGGGTCACTATGATTCTGAGCTGAGTAGTGAGACCCTGTACCAAATATATTAAAAACAACAACAAAGGAGACTATATTAATCACACATGGCTGGGGACAGCCAGGACTCCGAAGATGGTGGGGATTCCCCTGGAGGGGGAATCAATGTTGGGGAGGTGGGGTGACCCTGTCAGTCTGAGCCCTGGGCCCACTGGTTTCACTTTCCAGAGGAGGACAGATGATCGGGAATGGACATGGTTGGGATGGGGAATTAAGTGGACTAAGAGTCACAAGGAGTCCAGGCAGCTATCTCTCTCAGGAGAGCTGCACATGTCCTTCCTTGGCCACCAGAGGGACTGCTACCTACTGTCTCCAGTTTTTTCTGTGCCCTGGGGTGGTCTCATTCCGATGCCACCTCTTCTCCAAGTTTGCAGAGCCCATCATAAGAGATTCAGGTAATTGTGTGTTTACTCTTTTTTATCTTTTTGAGACAGGGTCTCACTATGCAGCTCAGGCTGGCCGTAGCTCACTTTGTAGCTCAGGCTGGTCTTGAACTCATAACAATCCTCCTGCCTCAGCCTCCCAAGTGCTGGGATTACAGGCCTGCGTCACCATGCCCGGCTTGTGTGTTTACTCTTAAGGCCGCAAAACTATTGGTCAACGGAAGAGCTCTCCTTTAACCTGATTAGATGAGCACAGATCACGTGATAAATTGAGACACACCCTGTGTCTGTGCACACCCCGTGTCTGTGTCGAGAAGATTATGAGGAGCTTCTTGGTCAGGATTTGAGTTCATCAACCACTCAGGAGAGAAGGTGAGATTATCGTGAAGTTTCAGAACCAATTGAGACCCAGTCCTATATCTGGCCTCAACTGTGGGAACTATTTATATGTGGTACTTGGAATTGAACCCAGGACCTTTGCACTAAACTACATTACCCATTTTACTTTTTATTTATTTATTTAGATACATGCTATTGCTATGTGGCTAAATTGCCCAAGGTGTTTTTTTTTTGAATCGGAGTTTGAACTCAGGCCCTTGCGCCTGCGAGGGAAACGCTTATTCCACTGAGCCATCTCCCCGTCCCCCAGTTGCCCAAATCTGAACTCACTAAGTTGCCCAGGTTGGCCTCCACTCAACAGTAGTCCTCATACGAAAGAGATCATCACAAATCGGCCCTTGATATGCAAGGGCTTGTACTGCCAGGAGGGGGCATTCAAGGGTCGCCTTTATTGGGACCCTGACCCTCCTCGCAGGAAGATTTGCAATCCGAACAGGAATCCATGTGGCTGTACAAGAAGCTGTTCACCCCATCCTCTATCCATTATTTATAGTTCCAGATTTTGAAAACTGAAAATTTTGACCATGTGTAGTCGAAGGTAATTCTGCCTCAGTCTCACAAAGAGGCAAATCTTTTCTGGGGGGCAGATCAGGAATCGAACTCAGACCTCCCACTTGCCAGGCAGGTGCCGTTGCTGAGCTATCTCCACCCTCCCCCCAAGGAAGCAAATCTTTATTTCCCTTGATGTGAATATTCACACATTTTGCTGCAAAAATAATTTGTGTGCTAGGGGGTGGGGTGGGGCGCTTCCCCAAGCTCCTGGGAGTGTTGGCAGGGGTACAGGGCACTGGCTGAGAAGGGGCTTTCTAAACTGGGAGCCAGCCCGAGTTTCAAAATGCGACCGTCCCCAAAGCCTTCAGCTAAGGGATTATGGACCTGCAATTTGGCACACTGCCAAGCCTAAATCTGTGTTAATTATTGGTTCAACATTTATTTAATGCCTCTGGGAGGAAACTAATTTTCTATTACATTTTTTTTTTTTTTTTTTGGTCTTTTTTGAGACAGGGTCTCACTATGCAGTTCAGGCTGGCCTTAAGCTCACTTTGTAGCTCAGGCTGATCTCGAACTCACAACAATCCTCCTGCCTCAGCCTCCCGAGTGCTGGGATTACAGGCCTGCGCCACCACGCCCGGCTCTTATTCTACTTTTTTTTTTTTTTTTTTTTTTTTTTTTTTTTTTTTTTTTTTTTTTTTTTTTTTTTTTTTTTTTTTTTTTTTTGTCTATTACATTTTTTTAAATAGAAAATGATGTTCATTTACTAAGTCCTCTTTATTATTAATATGCTCTTTTTAGGGTTGTATGAATGCGAAAGTGTGTCCGGGTTTGTATGGGTGTGTCTGCTTGTGAGGGTGTTTTTTGTTGCCGTTGCTGTTTTTAGTTTTGTTTTTGTTGGCTATTTTTCATCTTGCCATGTAGTTCAGGGTGGCCTCGGATTCAAAGTGCTTCTCCTGCCTCAGGTTGTCAAGTGCTGGGAGTACAGGTTGCACTACCCCATCGGAGAGGGCGTGCTTTTGCAGGCCAGTATTTCTGTGTGTGTGCAGTGTCTGTGTCACTATGAAAATGGGTTTGTGGTTGTCTCTGTGTAACTTAGTCTGATCTGGCCTGGGAGATAACATAAGTGTCTGTTTAGCAAGCACAAGGTCCTGAGTTCAATCCCTGGTACACCTCCAAAAAAACCACACATACACAAAAGAGCAACTTAGTCTGATGTGTGTGTGTGTATGTGTGTGTGTGTGTGTGTGTGTGTGAATGTTCATGAGAGGAGGCACACTGTATGGCTTAAAGTTTTACCCTAAGCAAGGCATGGTGGCCATGGGTGTAATCCAATAAATTTGGGAGACTGAGGCAGGAGGTCTACTGCGAGTTAGAGGCCAGCCTGGGCTACAGAATGAGACACTGTTTCAAAAGCATAAACAGTACCGGCCAGCTCCTGGATCTGCTGAGAAGGCAACTGAGATTGGGCGTGGTGGTGCGTGCCTTAATCTGAGTGCTTGGGTGGCTGAAAACAGGAGGATCACTACGAGTCTAATCTGCGTAGTGAGACTATGTAGACCCTGTGCCAAATATATTAAAACAGAAGCATAAACGGGGCCAGGGAGATGGCTCAGTAGAGTAAGTGCTTCCCTGGCAAGCGCAAGGGCCTGAGTTCAATCCCCGGTTCCGCAAAAAAAAAAAAAAAGAAAAGAAAAAAAAGCATAAATAAATAAATCTTATGTACTATAAAAGAATATTCATTTTCAGGACCCAACCTGCTCTTTTTTTTTTTTTTTTCAGAACTGGGATTGAATTCAGGCCTTTGCGCTTGCCAGGAAAATGCTTATTCTTTCCTGGTAAGCTATCTTGCCAGCCCCTGCTTTGGATAGAATCAGCCAATTGTGAAATCACTCTGCATAGAAATTGTGCTGTCCCACCCTCCCACGCAAGCACAAGGACCCGGGTTCAATCCCTGATACCACATCCATATGCTGTGCCGACCGGCCCGGGCGTGCCAAGCTTGCCACCAAGACTGTGCATGGTGGTGCAGGCCTGTATGTAATCACAGCTCCAGGGAGGCTGAAAAGGGAGGTCCCCACCCCTGCCCTGCACCACCCCCCCCCCACACACAGGTGCCGTCACACACACACACACA
>PVKA01016523.1:0-47737 GCA_004027165.1 Ctenomys sociabilis
GCCAGGTTTTCCAGCACCATTTGTTAAAGAGGCTATCTTTCTTCCAGTGAGATTGTTTGATGCCTTTCTCAAAGATCAGATGGCTGAGCGTGATGGTAGGTGCCTATGCATCTTCTAATCTGTTCCACTGATCCTCAGGTCTATTTTGTTCCCAATACCATGTTGATTTTATCACAGTGGCTTTGTAGTATAATTTCAAGTCAGGAATTGTGATGCCTTCTGGCTTGTCTTTATTGGCCAAGATTTCTTTTGCTATTCTGGGTCATTTGTGGTTCCAAGTAAATTTTAAGAATTATTTCTCTATTTCTTGGAGGCATGTTGGTGGCAGTTTGATAGGGATTGCATTAAATCTGAACAGCAATTTTGATAGTATGGTCATCTTCATGATATTGGTTCTTCCTATCCAGGAGCAGGGAATCTTTCCATTTTCTGAAATCCTCTACAATCTCTTTTCTTAGGATGTTGTAATTTTCTGTGAAAAGATCTTTGACTTCCTTGTTTGAATGAATCCCAAAGTATTTCATTTTTTGTGGTGCTATTGTAAAAGGTATTGTTTCTGTTGTTTCCCTTTCAGTGTGCTTGTTATCTGTGTAGAGAAATGCTGTTGACTTTTGAGTATTGACTTTGTATCCTGCTATTCTACTGAATTTCTGTATCAGTTCTAGCAGTTTCTTAGTGGAATTTTTGGGGTCTTCTGAGTAAAGTATCATGTCATCTGCAAATAATGATAATTTAACTTCTTCTTTACCTATTCTTTTTCCCTTTATTTCTCCCTCTTTTCTAATGGCTGTTGCTATTGATTATAAGACTATATTGAATAGGAAGGGTGATAGAGGACATCCTTGTCTTGTACCTGATTTAAGAGTATAAGATTTCAGTTTTTCCCCATTTAAGATTATATGAGCTTTTGGGTTGTCATAGATGGCTTTTATCAAGTTAAGGTAGAGTCCATCTATTCCAATTTTCTTTAGGACTTAAACATGAATGAGTGTTGGACTTTGTCAAAAGCTTTCTCTGCATCAGTTGAGATGATCATGTGGTTTTTAGTTTTCAGCCTATTAATATAGTGAATTACATTTATAGATTTTGAAATGTTGAACCATCCTTGCATCGCTGGGATGAATCCTACCTGATCATGGTGTATGATCTTCTTGATGATTTGCTGTATTCTATTTGCTAGGATCTTGCTGAATATTTTTGCATCTATATTCATGAGAGAGATTGGCTTGTAGTTCTCCTTTTTGGTTGTGTCTTTCCCTGGTTTTGAATCAGTATAATACTTGCCTCCAGAAATGATTTTGGTAGGACTGCTTCCTCTTCAATTTCATTGAAGAGTTTGAGGAGTGTAGGGATTATATCTTCTATAAATTTCTTGTAGAATTCAGCTGTGAATCCATCAGGACCTGGACTTTTCTTTGTTGGTGGGCTTTTTAATTACGTTTTGTATTTTGTTGGCTGTTATTGGCTTATTGAGCGTTGTTATATATTCTTGGTTTAGTTTTCATAATTTGTGCCTGTGTAGGAATCTGTCCATTTCTTCTGTGTCTTCTGTCCTGTGACCGTAAAGATTTGAAGTAACTGTTGATAATCTTCTGAATTTCCACTGGGTCTGTGGTGATTTCACCCTTTTCATTCTTTATTGCATGTACTTGAATTTTTTTTTCCTCTTTTTGATGAGGTTAACTAGAGGCTTATCAACTTTATTTAGTCTTTCAAAGAATCAACTTTTTGATTTGTGGATTGTTTGAACTGTTTTCTTCACCCCAATAGAATTAATTTCTTCTCTAATCTTTATGATTTCTTCCCGTCTTTGTGCTCTGGGTTTTGTTTGCTCTTCTTTGTCTAAATGTGTGAGGTGCAACATTAGGGTATTTATTTGTTCCCATTCTGTTTTCCTAATATGTGAGTTCATAGCCATGATTTTCCTTCCAAGAAATCCTTTCTTCACATCCCATAAATTCCGGTAAGTTCTGCTTGAATTTTCATTGAATTGTATATATTGTTGAAATTCTTGCTTAATTTCTTCTGTGACCCATTGATTGCTGAGTAGGGTATTATTTAATTTCCACAAATTTAGCGGGTTTTTCTGGTTTCTTTTGTTATTTAGTTCCAGTTTTATTGCACTGTTGTGAGATAATATGCATGGGATAATTCCTATTTTCTTGCATATACTTACATATGACCTCTGGACTAGTATGTGATCTATTTTGGAAAATGACCCGTGTGCAGCTGAAAAAAATGTGTATTCAGCTGTGGTTGGGTGGAACACACTGTAAAGGTCCATTTGTTCCAAGCCCTGGATCAGTTCTGCTAATTTTTTGTCTGCTTGATCTATCTTTTTGAGATAACGGGGTGTTGCGGTTTCCTGTTAAGATTGTGTTCTTAGATATTAAGTTTTTCACGTCCATTAAAATTTGTCTTACATAGTTGGGTGCTCCTGTGTTTGGTGCATAGATATTTATGAGTGTTACCTCTTGCTCTTGAATTTTTCCCTTGACCAACATATAGTAGCCTTCTTTGTCTCGATTGATCCTTCTTGGTTTGAATTTCAGACTTTCTGAGAACAGAATTGCTACTCCTGCTTTTTTCTGAGGTGCTGGGGCATGTAGTATTATTTTCATCCTTTGACTCTGAGCCTTTGAATGTCCTTTTGAGTTAAGTGTGTTTCTTGTATAAAGCATATTGTTGGATTTTGTTTCCTAATCCACGGTGCCAGTCTATTTCTCTTAATTGGTGAATTGAGTCCATTTACTTTGATGGTTATAATTGAAATGTGTTGACTTATGTTTGTCATGATATTTACCTGGTGTTGTTTACTCCTTTGTATCCTGTGTTTAATTGTCTGTCCTGTTTAGTGGGTTCCTTCCAGTCTCATTCATTGAGTTCTGGTCATTGTGGTCTCTCTCTAGAACATCTTTCAGCAACCTGTATGGGGATGGCTTTGTCATCATGAAATTCCTTAGTTGTTCTTTGCCGTGGAAGTATTTCACTTCTCCATCAAACTTGAAGGAGAGTTTTACAGGGCAGAGTAGTCTGGGCTGGAATTTGTTTTCATACAGGACTTGAAGAACTCTGCTCCATGCTCTCCTTGCCTTCATCATTTGTGTAGAGATGTTGTCTGTAATTCTGATGGGTTTTTCTTTGAATGTGATCCCTTCTTCTCTCTAGCAGTTTTCAGTATATTACTTTTGTGTTGGATTTCTGGGATCTTGACTATTATATGTCTCAGTGCGTTTTTACTTGTGTTGAAGTTATTTGGTGTTCTGCAGCTTCAGTGACCTAAATGTTGGATTTTTTCCCTCATATTGGGAAGTTTTCTGTGATTACTTCTCCCCAAATTCTTTTTATATCATTTGTATTGACTCCTTCTTTCTTATTGATGCCTATTATTTTCACATTGTTCATCCTGGCGTCATCTTGCAGGCGATGGATTATTTTTTTCCTGCATTCTCATTGTTTCTAAGAGATCCTTTCTCACCTTTTCACTAGCTGCACCAGCAATTTCAAGATCTAAAACCCTGTCTTCACTTTCATTCAAATGGTTTTGTAGACTCGTGATTGACATTTTTAGTTCTTCTATATCTTTTTTTCTCTGTTTCATGCATTCTATTTCTTTTCTGTAGTGCTCATTCAGGGAATCCATCATATTTCTGATCTCCTCTATTTTTTTAGAGGTAGTTATTAATTCTTTTTCTGCAGAGTTTCTTCCAAGTTGGGTTTCCTCTGCATATTTCCAGACTTGTTTCTGTATTTCAGATGCTCTGATTTCAAATAATTCTTTTTTTTCAAAGATTTCTTTTTTGATTTCAGAAATTATTTCTGCTTTGAGTTCCTCATGACCTTTCTGTTTCTTTGCTTCAAATGCTGTTAATTCATAGGTTTCAGCTTGAATGGTGCTCTCTGCACTTCTTCTGGGTGAGCATTGGTTTTCACCCCAATGTTTCTGCATTTGATTCTTTATTTCAGATGCTATGTATTCAGATATTTCTTTTTTTATTTCAGGAATTCCTTCTCATCTGAGTTCCTCTATACCTTTCTGCTGTTGTTCCTTTGCTGCTGTATCTGTTAATTCATTCATTTCAGCTGGACTAGTGTCATCTGCACTTACATTCGAGAGACATCTGGGATCCAAATGATGGCATTATGCATATTTTGAATTTTATTAACTGCCATAATGAGTTGGTTCAATGATTGATAGGCCTAAATCTAACATATCCTGCAAGAATGATTTCTTGAGACTTAGAAAAACTTTTATGATATTTCTTGCACTACATCCACGAAGCATAAGGTCATCATTTGGATCCTGGATGTCTCTCAAATGCCCATATACAATAAGTAATAGCTAAGTCATGAAAAAAATCTGCATGATTTAAAAGTGTGGTATTTTTATACAGTGGAGTATTACTCAGCTATAAATAAGGATAAACTTGAGGCTTTTATAGATGCATAGATGGAACTAGAGACCATACTCACAAGTGAAATAAATCAGACTCACACATGTAGACATTGCATTTTATCCCTTAGTGTAAGAAATGGAAAGAGTAATTAAGATCCAAAAGGTACAATACATATTGTAAAAGGGGAAGAAACTGCTCAAAAGTTTCATTGGGATGGGGAAAGGAGAAAAGAAGGAAGAGATATAGATAGATATAGACATAGATGATATAGATATAAATATAGATATAGATATAGATAAAATCTAAGACTATTGTACTACTAATTTCTCTTAGTTCACTGAAAGGAACAGTGCTTGTATTGTTTGATCAATTTTGCATACCTATGTCTGGTAATCTGAGCCACTTTTTTGAAGATAACAACATGCAATATAATAACTGTTTTGAGGTTCCTGTCATCTTGTTTTGAAATTCCATATCTTTTTTATTGTTTTTTCTTCTCTTTAAAATAAGAAAAGCCTGTGTGCCAAAGGCTCAGTCCCTGGCTCTGGAGCTTCTGGCAGGTGGTGGAGGTGAAATCTAGTGGGAAAAACTTGGATTGTTGGGGCAGTGGGCTCTCGAAAGAAAGAGTGGGGCCCTAACCACTCCTCCTTTGCTTCCTTGCTGTCATGAGGTGTTTTGACTAACTCATGTGGGAGATCCAAGAATTGGGGCCATGTGACCAGGAGCTGAAGCTTCTGAAACTGTGAGCCCAAAATCAACCTTTCCTTCTTTCAAATTGTTTGTTTCAGGTGATAGAAATGTGATAGAAATGTGACCATCTGCGCTTGGTGATTATATCATTTACTTTTTTTATTATTTGAGACAGGGTCTTGTTGTATAGTTCCGGCTCCCCCTGAATTCCTGAACTTACCATGTAGCCTAAACTGGCCTAAAACATGCAGTGATCCTTCTGCATCAGCCTCCCAAATGCTGCAATTGCAGGTGTGTGCCACCATGCCCAGCATCATTTGCTATTATTAGAGTAGAATGTGGGAAAGCCAAACTTTTGTTGAAAAATAGCTTGTAATTCTACATACACATATATAATTATATATGTGTATGTAGAATTACAAGCTGATATATATATGTTATATAAAGCACAGGATTGTGCTTTACTTTAGTGAATTTACTACTCCTTGTACGTATACTTTACTAGGCTATCTTCATCTAGAAAGTCATGGGTAAAAGAGGAAATTATTGGGTTTTTTTCCTTCATGTTATAGACAGCATAGATCACTTACTTTAAAGGATGAGGACATTACATTCTCTATGTTCTTTCAAGTAAGTTGTGTAAAGTTCCTAAGGAAATTATATATTGATATATTTGATAATACTGCATCTTGGAATAGTAAATGTATTTGTTTTAGATTGATACATCAAAATGCCTGAGGTCAAGTAACTTTACAAAGAAAAGAGCCTTGTTTTAACTCATGGTTCTGGAGGTTCAAGGTCAAAGGCTTGCATATAGTAATGGTCTTATTAGAGGCAGAATCCCTAGGTAATGCAAAGCATTACATGGCAGGGACACTGTCTGTCCTCTGGCCTCTCTCCCCTAACTTTTTTTTAAAGGGAGAAAAGGATTATTTAGCTCACAGCTTATCGAGGTTTCAGTGTATTGTCTGCTGGCTCCAAGGCAAGCAGTTGGCAGGGGGACAACAGTTCATGACAGTGGAGGACCACATAAGCAACAAGCCAGGAGAGTCGTGGTGGGCACTTCTGACTTTACCTAATCCTGAAAACCTCCCAAAGACCCTAGCTCTAAACACCAGAGTCCTACTGGGATTCCACCCTCTTAGTAATTCACAGTAGGAATTAAATTTCAATACCTGAACCCTTGGAGGCATATTCAAACCAAACCAAACTAGTTTTATCCCTGGCTCCCAAAGTTCATGTCCTTCTCACACTACACAATACAATCATTACACCCTTCAAAGCCTTGACTCAACCCAACACTAATTCAAATGTCCAGTCTCATCTGATACTCATGGCACGCCTTTAGCTGTGAGCTGCTATAAAATCAGAAAACCAGTTACATATATCCAGGACATATAGGCAGGATGGGCACAGGTAAACACTTTTATCCCAGAAGGGAGAAATAGGCAGGTAGAAAGGAATAATCATCCCAAAGCAAAACCAAAACCAATGGGACAGACACTGCATCCTAAATTTCCAATTCTGGCATCTTGGGCACCTGGTATGCGCTGCAGTGAGGGCTCTGGGCAGCGCCATCCCCAAGGCTTTGCTGATTTCAGGCCTCACCGTGGCTCTCTCAGGCTGTGCATTGACACCTGCTGCTTGGTCCAGCAGGTATGTCGTATTGTTGATAACTGTACCTTTCCAGGTCCCCAAGGCTCCATACTCACAACTCCACTAGACAGCCCCATGACAGGCACTCTCTGAATGGAATTCAAGCCTGTGGAAAACTTATGCCTGAATGGGAGACTTTCCTGTGAAATCTGGGTGAAAATTACTGATACCACCTCTCTTGCACCCTGCACACCTGCAAAGTCAGTTCCACGTGGAGGCCACGGGCTGCACCTGGGCCTGCTTGAAGCCAGCTGCAGCCCTGGAGTGCTCTCCCTGCTGCAAGAAATCCCCAGTTCTTAGCACACACATCAGCTAAGTTCCTTGGAGATTCTACCCTTGAAGGCCTCTTGGCAGGTAATGGCTTAGGCAGCCTTGCAGATTTCTAAGATGCCCGAGAAGCCTTTTACAGTTGCCCTGGCAATTAGCATTCCTGTTAATCTCTTTTGAAAATTATGATTTCCCTGCATTGCCCTGCTCTGCAGTACCCTAATTTGTTTTCTTTCCTTTTTCAGTGGCTGGGTTACAAATTTTCCAAATCTTACTACTCTGCTTTCTTTTTACTCCCAAGTCTCATTGCTATAAGTTTGAGTACAAATGGCCAAGAGATGCTCATGCTATAACCTAAATGCTTTGTTGTTTTGAAATGTTCTCCACCAAATAAGCTAGACCCCCATTCTTAGTTTGAGCCTTCTACAAAGCAAATTTTTTTGTCTACTCGCCAACACAGATAAACTTTCCTTCAGTTTCAAACAAGGTCTCATTTTCATCTGATACTAGTTTCCTGGTTTCTTGCTTCCAGATCTTACCAGAACTTTCCATTACATTCTGCTTACAACATTTCAGGCTTTTTCTAGCTTGCTACTCTAAATTTTCCCAACCTAAGCCCATACCTCCACATTTTCAAATACAGTTATAATAATGATCTATTCTTTTTTGCCAATTTTCTCTACTAGTGTGTTTTGCAATATTATCGTAAAGTACTTGAGACAAGTTTTGTAAGGAAAGAATTAGTTCCGGAGAAATAAATTCTAATATTTAGCAGCTCTATTAGTTCAGTTTCTATTAAGGGTCTAATGTCTAACAACATAATGGCAGAAGTGCTTGAGAAAAAAGGGGTCGCATCTCGAAGTAAGAAGCCAGAGACAGCCTAGGATCCCATGGACCATTGTTTGTGTTTTCAACTGACCTCAGAATTTCTGACCAGGCCCCATCTCTTGAATATTCCATCTCCTAACATCCCTACAGTAAGAACCAGGCTCTTGGTTGGGGATGTAGCTCAGCAGTGGAGCATACATCTAGCAGGTACAAGGCCTGACATCAACCTCCAGCATAGTAGAAACAGCAACAAATAAGGACCAAACTCTTAACTTGGGAAACAAACACATATCATATCTAAACCATAGAACTAAATAGTTAAAGGAAGGGAAGAGATGGGAAAGGCAGTATAAAATATTTATGTAATGACTTAGTTCCATTTCCGTAACCATACAAACAAAAAATGGAGAAGGATGTATGAAATATGGAGGAAAAACTCTGTACTTCAGCAAAAAAAGTATTGATAAGTGGTATTTTTATTTATATGCTTTCTTTTTTATGTATTTTAGGGAAGGGTCCACAGGGTGCTCAGGGTCTCACCTACTAGATCAGACTCATAGTGATTCTCCAGTTTACAGCCTCCCAAGTACTGGGATTACAGGCACACACCACCACACCCAGTCTCAATTGCTGTCTCGGCACACCCTGAGGATCTAACTTCCAGCCCCTGTGCCTGTATTTATATTTTTTCAAAACTCTTAAGAAAATAATAGAAGGGGGAGTTCTGTCTTTAAATTACATAAATCAAACAAAAGTTATTAATTTTATAATTATATAAACATTGTTAAAGTTAACTTTCTCTTTAAATAGTGTTTTCTAGAATAATCATTTTGATTGTACCTGTGTGAAATTTGCTTTACTTTTAGGGTAGTAGAAAGAGGTACTTGAGGGCCAGCGGTATAGCTCAGCAGACTAAGTGCTTGCTTAGGTAAGCACAGCGGCCAAGGTTCAATTCCTGGTTCCGCTTGCCGCGCCGGCCCCACCTTCGGGTGCGCTGAGCCGGCCATGGAGTCCGGCCATGGAGTCCGGGCATGGTGGCGCGCGCCTGTAATCCCAGCCCTAGGGAGGCAGGAAGCAGGAGGATCACTGTGAATGTGGGCTGCATAGTGAGACCCTGTCAAAAAAAAAAAAAAAGAGGTACTTGGAATCCAAATAATTTTTCTAGAAAACACTATTTAAAGAGAAAGTTAACTTTTAACAACCTTTGCCCACAGGAAGCCCAGCTACCCATGTCTTTGGAATGGCTTTTCGCCCCTCTGTAGTATATGTTGTATGCATTAAGAATCCCTTTCCTCCTCTTGAGACCTGTGTTTCAACACATACAAGGGACTATAAAGAGTGAGAAGCTCCAGAAGCAGGCCTTCCAGAACCCCAGATCCACCATTAGCTTGATTAAACTCTTTAGCCCCTCAGAATTTTTAATTTCCTTTCCTGTAGAATAAAAATAACAACACATTTGGACTTCTACCTAGAATGTGCAAAGACCTAAAAAGAAAAAATCAGGCCCCCAAAATTCAAACACCTGATCCAAAAATGGGAATCTGAAATGATTATACACTTCTCAGAAGAAAAAATATAAATAGCAAATAAATACACGAAAAAATGTTCCACAGCACTGGCCATTTGAGAAATGCAAATTAAAGCAACACTGAGATTCTACCTCACCTCAGAAAGAATGGCTATCATAAAGAAATCAACGAATAACAAATACCGGTACAACCAGTATGGAAATCAGAATGGAACCTCTGCCAAATACTAGTATGAGAAGTTCCATTCAACCCAGCTACTCCTCTTCTGGGTATTTTTCCAAAAGAACTGAAAATATCACACCACAGTGATATATGTGCACCCATGTTTACAGCAGCATTATTTGCCATAGCTAATTCTTGAAAACAACCCAAAGGCCCATCACCTGAGGAACAGTAAAAAATATGTGTATTTTTATATAATGGAGTATTTATTAGCCATAAAGAAAGATAAGCTTGAGGCTTTTGTAGGTAAAGAGATGCAACTACAGAGTATACTTGTAATAAAATAAATGAGATTCACATAGGAAGACCATAGTCTTCCTAGTGTAAGAAAGCAAGAGTAAATAAAATAAGAAAGGTACAATAGGCATGTCAGAATGGAAGAAACTGAATATGAGGACTAAACAATTGAGCTGAGAGAAAGGAGAAAAGATGGGGGAACAATGTTAGTATATATACAGGATGTATAAAATGATTATACTACTGATTTCTATTAGTATTTTTAAGGTAGAAGTTAATGTTTAAAATTTTTACTTTGACCAATTTTATATGCTGATATCTGTAATCTGAGCAACTACACTGAAGACAGTAGTACACAATATAGCAAACCACAGTTGTATATTTCATTTTATTTTTTCAGATGTAACATCTGTAACATCTATTATTTTGTACTCTCTTTAAACTTAATTAAAAATATAAAAGTACAAAGAAAAAAATTAAGTTTTATTGAAAAGAAGAATTGATGTCCAGTTGTTAGATCAATCCTGTTTGCCTATACCTGGCAATCTGAACAACAAATTTGATGATAACCATATGTAATGTAACAACTATTGTTAATTTTCCATTCTTAATTTGAAATTCTGTACCATTTTTATTGTTTTAAGTTGCTTTGTTTTTTTCTTTGTTCTTATTTTTTTTTCATTAAAATAATAAAAAGAAATTTCATAGTGCGTGAACATATACGGATAACAGTGTAGTTTAAAAATAACAACCGGGCTGGGCGTGGTGGTGCTTGCCTGTAATCCCAGCACTCAGAAGGCTGAGGCAGGAGGATTGTTGTGAGTTCAAGACCAGCCTGAGCTACAAAGTGAGCTTAAGGCCAGCCTGAACTGCATAGTGAGACCCTGTCTCAAAAAGACAAAAAAAAAATAAAAATAAAAATAACAACTATTGTGAATTTCTATCACCTTATTTACTGAAATCCTATATTGTTTCTAAGTTTTTTTACTATTTTTATTCTCTTTTTTAAAAATCATAAAATAATGCAAAACACAAAGTAAATAAAAATAATAGCAGTATAAGTGCTTGCCTGGCAAGTCCAAGATCCCAAGATCAATCCTCAGTACCAAAAATAAAACAAAATGGTTACTTTAAAGGATTCTATTCCATGCATCATCTCTGATGACCCAGGCCCTGGCCATCTCATTTATTGGCTCCAAGCTTCTGCCTTCTTCCCTTCTTCTGCTTGCTGCTGATGCAGAAGCCTGAATCACTATTACAGTCAGAGTTGGAGAAAGAGAAATTAGATACTGCAGTCAAGGTAAGAAAATCATGATAAGAGCAAAATCTCACTTGCCACTCATTACAAGGGTTTAATGTTTTCTTCTTACCTTATTTCAGAGCCCTCCCCTTTCTTATCCCTAATGATCACCCTGTACAGAATTCTTCTCATTCATTCCTGTCTCTACAACTCTGTTTTCCTGTCACTGGCACACAATACCCAACACCAATAACTTAAAGGAGAAAGGTTTAAGTTTCTCATGATTTAAGAGGATTCAGACCATCGTTAGCTTCCTCCAGAGTGCAAACATCATGGTGAGAAGGCCACAGAGAGAGCCACTCAGTCCATCGTGGTGGCAAAGGAGAGCTAAGAAGCAGTGCCAGCCAGGAAACGGGCCAGGGACCACATCTGGGGTCAGGGTCATCCTCCGTGACCCACAGAGATAGATGTATGTGCCACCAATAACCCAAGTGAGTTTAAAGCCAATCAAGATGACAAAGTACCCTAATCTCTATCACAAAACCAACAGTTTTTTTCTTATGTCTTTAACTGAAACTTCTTGCCTGTGACACAGTATATCATAAACACTTTCATCTCAAGTATAAGGATGGCGCTAAGACACCATAAAAATCTAAATATATACAAAAAATTGATTTGAAATACCTAAAGAAGCATCTCTCATCAAGTCATATAAATATATTTTTATTTTCCTTTCACATTATATGTGGTTTCCAATTTAGGTTTCCACCACACCCAGGCAGAGTTCAGGTATCAGTATATTAAAGCTGGAAATGAGCTATGCTTTTATGCTTGTTTTTACTTTTAAAAGAAATTATTAGTGCACATTACTTTCACCTGAGAATGGGTTTTATTTGGAAAGCTGGTGTCTTAGTTACTTTTCTCATCCCTGGGACAAAAATGCCTGACACCAAAGTTAAAGAAGGAAAGGTTTATTTAGTTCACAGTCTGCAGAGGTTTCAGGCCACAGTTTCTCATCCATTGGCTCCAAGGCAAGGTGGATGGCAGAGGAGAAATAGTGCATGGTGAGCAGAAGACAGAAGGTAGAAGGCACAGAGCTACAAGCAACAAGCCACGACCACCGATTTTTCTGGTCAGCATATCTTACCTTGGAGTGGGTAGCATTCTAGCATCACACTGTGAGTCACTTCCAATATTAGGCCCTTGATTTTAGCTGCACAAATCCTAGATCCAGCCACCTCCAAAATCCCCACATATAACCACATGGAGCTTTGAGAGGATATCTAGATGTGAATTCAAACAGTGAGTACACACATTTAGCGTATCTTACCAAGGTCAGTCCCACTACTCCCCTGTCCGTTCCTCTCACTCCTTCTGCTTGTTTCCTTTCCTTTCTCCAGAAGTCTACCCCCTGGTTTCCTGTCCTCTGTCCTATTTATTGACCTATTCCTTTTACATGAGAAATCATTTGATAATGTAGTTTACCTAAGCCTGGCCAATTTCATGTAGCATGATGATTACTCCAACCATCCATCCTCCCACAACATGACATGATTTCACGCGTCTTTGTGGCTTTCCATTGTGTATAAGCATCACATTTTCTTTATCCATTCATCTACTGATGGACATCCAGGCTGTTCCCACAGCTTAGCTATTACAAATTGTGCTGCTATAAACATGGTGTGCATGTATCGTGACAGTGTGCAGTCCCTTAGATCTCTTGGAAATATCTCCGCTCCTTCAGCTTACAACCTCTTCTCTTGCTCCATGTAAAAAAGCTACATTCACACAAACCAAAAAGAAATCACACGAGCACTGACCTCAAAAAATGACTTTGTTTTCTATTTCAAGATGGCCTGAGAAGGGATATAGTAGAGAGAATCTGTGTTGTACCCTCCAAACAAAAAAAAAAGGAAAGAAACACCTCTGAGAATCTGTGTTAAAGGAATGGTGACCTCAACCCAAAGATTAAAACAAAACCCCTTAAAATAAAAGATCCTAGTAGGAGGTGTAGGAAGTAGGCAGAGAAGAGCCTTCTCCATCCAACAGCGCTGTTTCCTTCTGACCGTTACTGCTGCTGCTCTTCTTAGGTGCCGGTTACACCCTCAAAAGCGATTCTCTCCCCACCCCCAGTGTTTGTTGTTTTATTTCTGCAGTGCCGCAGACAGGGCAGAACACCAGCCCTGAGCCCCATCCCCAGGCTTTCTTACGCTAGTTTGTGAGAACCAAATGTATACATTTTATTGCCATCCATCGTAATGGCAATAACATGCAATCCATCGTAATTTCAAGCAGAACCTTGACAGAGACCTTCTATGCTTTACTCCCACATTGGTGCTGTGTTACCCATTCCACTTGTTGGCGAGGAAAGGCGTTCCACATGAAAGCTAAGTGTTCTGGTACTTGAGCAGAGCTGAGGGGAAATGAGAAGGAGGCAAATATTGCAAAATCTAAAGCTCTCTAAACTGAAACAAAGACTCTGGTTAAGGATACTCAAACTGCTCTTAAATGAGACAGCACAATACAATAGAATGCAATGTAATATTTGATAATCTTTCAGAAGAGATAGTAACATATGGGCCACTGGCATTGGTAGAGGGAGGGAATTCAACTTGAGAAAGTAAGAGGTAGTAATTAGAATTGCATCTGCCTTGAACAATCTCCTTTAAAATATAAATATTCCTTGAAGAGGAGTTACTTTGATCGGCTCCATCGCTGACTGATATAGATGGGTCTGAAACGGAGTCTTTCTCAGGACTGCTGAAGTGAGCAGAGGAAAGATCATTTGGAGCGCGGGGCACAGGAAAGGCAGCCAGACTCAAGGCCGTAACGCATGAGGGGCCTGTGAACCACCAAGGCCTCGAGGAGCGGGGGCCCGAGGCAGAGGAAGACGGCGGCGCGCCCTGGGAGACGCGCTGCTCCATCAGCCTGGCAACGTCCGTCTGGAGCAGCTGGCTGCGGGCCACGGAGCGCCGCTCCCTGGGACTCATGGTCTCTGGCGTGTGAGGATGCTGACTCCTCGCCTCTTCAAGACAACATAAAAGTTAAGGTTTCGAAGAGGTGGCCTTCGCCGTCTCTCAGTGCGCAGCCTGTTGACCGCACTCCTGTCTTCTCCCTCATCCTGTACTTGTGGCAGGTGCATCCCCACCCTATCTACATGCTTTACAATGCAGGACGTTTCTTTGTGAACTGAGCTTGCTGCCAAAATTTGGACAACACTAGAGATTTAAAATCAGAAAATGCCAAGGATGTCTGATGTCCTCATAGCCTATTCTGCCCAGCAGGCAGGGGCAGCTAGTGTTTCTATTTCCTCTTCACATTGTTTTTTTCAGTTTTCTTATTTGTCCACGTTTGCGCTGGGTAATGATTACGCTCCGCATGGGGAGCTGGTGTGTGTGCAGAGCGCAACTCCATTCCTCTTTGCATCCCCTTCCCTCCCCTCCCTGCCTCCTCCTTCCATCTCTTGTTCCCCTTCTCTTTTGTAAAAGAACGACCCCCTTTTCCTGTTACTGTTGTTTTTAAGAACTAAGTCTTCAGACCTACAACTTTGTGAGACTTTGGGAGCAGTGAAAGGGACTGTGGATTTTGTTCCACAGGGACTCATAAATAATCCACATCAGCTCATGTGAGCTGCATAGAAATATACTGAAAATTGCTATTTGTGCACCCATTTTATCGATTAGGAAGCTGGGGCAGAATGAATATGTGATCCAGCATCCAAACCAATACATGCAGGAACCAGAATTCAAAAACAGCCACAGTGTCTCAAAAGCCCACACATTTAAAGAAATCACTGAGACTAGGATGTAAATATTTTCAGTTTGGCAGCGAATTCAAGCTCTTGAGAGCCTCTTGGCAGGCCATTATCATGACTGTGTTCAACTTGGGCATGGCAGTGGCAAAGCAGATGTAGTACACGGTGGATACGTGTCAATAAAACTTTATTTACAAACACTTCAATGTGGCCGTGGCTTAGTGTGTCAACCTGAATGTTACTCATTATTACAGCATACTCTCTCTTTGTATATGTAAATTTCATAGAGAAAATCCAAAATCACTTTGTCATTTCTGTATATTCATTGCTATTTTGGCATACAGTGACTTCTCTGGGTCAATAAAAATATGTTGAAATATATGACCCCCTTTTATGAAAATTGAGGTTTCAGCAATGACATCTGTTAGGAAATCTCATGATTTAACACAAATAGAAGCACAGAGGCTGTATTTTATACCTGCTTGGTCCACTAAGGCTCTGGCCGGGCAAGACAGCCACATGAAGCCTGCCCAACATAGAGCATCCAGTTTGGTTGCCAGGGTATTTGTTTCTAAAAGTCCAGCAACAGTGCAATGCACTCTGATGATCCAGGACAGATGTGGGGATAAAGTCGAAGCTGAAAATATTCCTGAGGAACTTAAACTGGGATCAGAGGCATTTCCAGCAGACACGTGCTAAGTTGGAGTTCAGAAAATGTGCTCCGTCTTGGGTGATTCTGTGTCCCACCAAGCACCCCCTCCTTGACACAGCTGCAGAGGGAGGAAGTCAGATTTACAAGTAGTGTTGACCTCGTCGTCAAGGGAAGGAAAGCAGATTTGGTTCCAAACTCCATCCCTTAACTTGACAGAAGCAAACGGGCTTCTGTAAAAAATTAGGAAGCTGACCCCAGTGTGCTTCCTGCAAGTTGGTGCTTATGTATTTATATCCCTATTCTTCATTACCTCTTCTTTGAAGCTAGTGAGGTTCATTTCATTTGGCTGCTTCTTTGTCTACCTAGGTCCCAGTGAAAACAGGCATTGCTGGTGATGGGACCTTGCTGTAACAGTGCTGACAAGCCAGCTTGGGCACGATCTGCTTTCCAATTCAGCAACCTCAAAATCCTAATATTAGCATGTAAGTGTGATAGCCAGGCTTATGGTCTTCTTTCTTTTACTCATAGTTCTATTTTTCTCCCCTCCCCTCCTTTCTCTCTCAGTCACTGCCCAGTTTCCTTGTTTCTATAGCTACTAATAGCAGAGCTACCCTCGACTCTATAATAGAGTTTGCCTCTTTTATGCTTATTTTAAAGAAAATAGAAAATTGAGTACTTTAAAACTTAGTGAATTCCCGCTTTTTAATTGCTTTTCTTTTGATGGAAAATCCACTTTACCGTACCTGATGTTATACCATTTGAGATGAGATTGCCATCATATCCACATTTAGATTATGGTTCAAATAAAGTTTTTTTTTAACTGAATTCTGGAAAACAGGCAATTGTTCTCCTTTTGAAAAGTAGGAGATAATAAGTCCTAATTGTATTTGTATAATTATTTTAGATACTCTGAATTAAGAGAAAATGGGTTACTCCTCTGACAAATCTAAATTCCAGGTAAATGTTCTTAAGAAAAAAAAATCATGGATACAACTACAGACCACGCTCATAAGTGAAATAAATCAGACCTGCATGTGCAAACATTGGATTGTCTCCCTAGGGTGAGAAGAGGAAGGAGTAAGATCCAAAAGGTACAATAGATGCTTAAAAGGGAAAGAAACTGCTCAAGAGAAGGAACAACTGCAAAGAGAGAAAGCAGAAAAGAATGAAAGAGAAAAAAATATATACATGGCTTGGATAATTGTACTACTGATTTCTTCTGGTCTATTGTAAGAAACAGTAAATGCTAAAATTTCTTTTTCTTCTTTTTAATGTTTTGACTGATTTTGCATGCTTATATCTGGTAACCTGAGCAAGCCGTTTGAAGATAACAATATGCAGTGTAACAACCACTGCTGAGTTCCTATCATCCTGTTTAGTGAAATTCTATATTGCTTCTAATTTTTTTATTCTCTTTAAAAAATTTTTAAAAATATCTTTTTCATCTAAAAGGCAGAAAACATTTCAACAAATTTATGGGAAAGCAAATTTTCTTCTATTGATCCATCCCTAGAGGACATTAACTATTCCCAAGGGAGTTTGTTGGAGAAGCTGGCACAACTGTCGTGCACAACAGTCAGTAAAAATGCTGAGAGGCGGAGGAGGAAATAGAGCACTTTAACATCACATCCTGGTCCTACCAAGGTTCATTGACTCTGTATTCATTCCAGATAATTAATTTACCACGCATTAAACCTTGATGTGAAGAAGGCTGTTATGCATCAATTGTGTAGGAATAAAAAGTGGTATTGATTTAGGATTTCCACTGTATCATGTGCTGATAGAAGAAAACAACAACAGTGGAGTTCTGTCTCAAATATGGAACAAACCTTTGCTGAAGGACGAAACTGCTAAATAAGTGCACTCTGGAATACACTTAGCTGGAACAACACTACCTAAAAGGTGTTCTGCAGAGTGGGCCAGAAAACATAATTAGAACCAAGCCACGTGTCTAATAAATATTGATAAAAATGCACTCTAGAAATCAAATTTGGGAACGTGATAATGATCTTCTTTACAGTAAAGGGCTAAAATAGCCCCTTGCCCACCGCCAAATCTAACCATTAATATTTATTAAATAAAATATGAGCATACCATTAATTTTAAACAATTGACATGAATCGAAGCTTTCTCTCATTTGAAGCTTAGGAGCTGTAAGTGTCAGACCACATAAACTTGAAGTGATGATGTTTTGCAGATGCAGAAAAACCAATTATTGATTTTGAAAATCAAGTAACCTTGTTAACTAACATAACTTTCATACTGGGAGAAGGAACAGACAATGAGTAAAGAGGCCTGAGTTCAAATCCTCAGTTACCAAGGGTGAGTCTACTAAATTTTTTTAAGGCACATTAGGTACATCTACTCTACTTGCTTAACAAAAACAGATAAAAAGTATAGCACAATAGTAAAAATGTTCTTCAATTATATTCAAATATTACATTGAAATTATTCTTAATTTTTTAAAAGAACACAAAAATAAGGAAGACATTCCCTCAAATACAAAAGATATATTATCATGGCTTTTTGACATTTCTATTTTCCTAGATGTTTACAATAACTTAACCTTCCTTAATAAGAATTATTTTAGGCCTAAAAAGGAGGACAGGATACAGGTGTAGTACTCAGTGACAGAGGACAAAAATTATCCCCTGAAAATGTAAATTACTCTTAAAAATTTGGACAATCCTAACTTTGTGGGACAAAGCAAAATGAGCTGACTCCTTCCTCTGGATCCAAATACCTCTGTATATGCTCACAAGAGTGTATCGCTTGTACGATCCAAACTATTTTTTCTAGTTTTATACGTTGCCTATCCAAATACATTCTCCATATGTAGCAATTTCTAAGCTACGATAAAAAGCTGATAAACTATCAGGGATAATTGTGTTGATCCCTTATAAATTCTTTCTAACATAAAAGTAAGATTATTATAGAGCAATGTGATTCAATGACCAACAGCCGGAAGTCATATGTGTAGATTTAAATTTAATTAAATTTATAAAATTAAAAATTCAGCTCATCAAACACTCCAGCAATGTTTTAAGTATGCAACAGCTACACATGCCTGACTATGCCCTTTGTATTAGAGATGGTAGCTAAGGAATATGTCCATCCTCACATGCTTTATGAAAAGCTCGGTTTGGAGGGATTTCCAAGTCAAACCCCAGCTCAGCGCCTCTGGGTGTTCAATTGGGCCTGTTTCTTTTGCATCAGCTTTTGTCTCTCCTCACTGAGGATATCTGTATGGCCCTGTTCTTCCCTGAGTGTTTCCCTGGGTATGAAATAGTAGAATTACTGGTTTGGGCTGTGAATTGCAATATCTAGCTGAAGAACCTTATAACTGAATTTATGCAGTGAGAAAAAAAGAAGTAAAAAGGGGAAATTTGAGTAAACAAAAGATCTCTCCATGTTTTCAGGGCCTATTTTCCAAATAGGACCCCAACACTTAAATGAATTCTTTGAAAAGTAAATAGACCTCATTTAGTGCTCGAATTATATCCACCGTACTGACAAAGTGAAATCACAAAGAAATTGTAGAGTTTATAGAAAACTAAGAATGAACATTTTCAAAACAGTTGAGAAGGGAGATTTACTAAATTCTTAACTAGACCATAAGAACAAAGCAATGTGTAGCTACTCTACAGCCAGTGTAAATAATTTAAAAGGATATACAAAATAATTATCACATACCAAATAGCTAGTTCACACTGCAGTGAGATATACAGAAGTAAGAATCACTTACCAGGAGCAGGAAGTGTAGCTCAGTGGAAAAGGACTTTACCGGCACGCATGAGCCTGGAGTTTGATTCTAAGCATTGCAAAATAGAAAAATAATCATTGAACAAAATGAAAAACAGGTATTCAAAGTATACATCTCTAAAAGTCACACAGCTTTTAAATATTTAATCTAGCTTCAGGCTCTACAGTTTTTTTTTTTTCCTACTACAATTCAAATGCTTCCAAAGAAAGCATTGCTGGCATATGTGACGCTTCTGTTTTGTAAGCACGGAGGGAATCATGACTTAAGATTTTCCTCAGAGGACAGTTGAGCAAGAATGAAAAGCACAACAAAATGAAAACACAATAAAATTAAACCTGTAGAAACTGTGCACAAGTATGTAGGGAGATAGATAACAGAGTTCTTGGAAGCCAGGCAATTCATGTAGTAAACATTCTAAGGCCTATAGCATCATATTCAGATGCTGATCAAACATAGGAATCTTTTATTGTAAATGAAAAATGAGCACAAATCCCAAGGAAATCTAATAATAAGAATGTAGAAGACACTGAAATTCAGATGAAGATTCTAAGGGGAGATGAAAATGTACAAATTGAAACAATAATTTATATTTCCAAAATGTCTCTTAACTATGGGGATTATGCACAGAAATTTAAGAATCGTGTTGGTATTTTGCAAAAGCAAAGGGGACCAAAGGAAACAGAAGGAGGAAGGAGATAGGGGAAGGAAATGGAAGCAAAAATTAATTAAAGCTCCTGCTTAGGCAGACACAGGGACCAAGGTTCCATCCCTGGCTTGCCATGCCAACCCCACCCCAGGGTGCACTGAGGCAGCAATTGAGACTGAGTGTGGTGGCACGCGCCTGTAATCATAGCACTTGGGAGGCTAAAAACAGGAGGATCGCTAAAATTCCAATCTATGTAGTAAGACCCTATGGACCCTGTACTAAATACACACACACAAAAAAAAAAAATTTAGTAAGGAAAACAAAAATTAATCTGTCTATGTACCATCCCCTACCACAAATACATACTATTTAAAATAAAACATTTTAAAAACTATAATTGTATTAGTCACCGTCCCTTGGCTTATTATCTGGGACAAAATACCTGATACCTGATGTTTTCTAACAGTTCAATTTCAAGCAAGCTGGCTCCAAGACAGAAATGGCATTGTGGAAGAGTTTTATGGATAAAAGTTGCTTAAGCAATGGCAAGCATGAAGCAGAGAGGAAAGGGAGGAGCCAGGCACAAGAATACACCTTTCACTTCACATCCCCCGTGGCTCCCCTCTCCTGAGCAAGGCTCATCAACAGCACTCTCATACATGAATTTATCAATATTAGATCAATCTGTTAATGAGTATAGCACACTCATGGCCCAATCACTTTGTGAGAGCCCCACCTCTGAATACGAAAACTTTTGGAGACATTTTTAGATTTAAATCATGAATCTTATGATTTATATGTAAAATGCAGTAAGTCCCTCTCTAACAGTAACTAGAGTCTTCACTGTTCCAACACTGCTGAAAAGTCCAAGGCTAAAATCTACTCTGAGATGCAAGACAAACTCTTCACTATAAGTTCTTGTAAAAAAAAAAAAAAAAAAAAAAAAAAAAAAAAGTCAAATATTTCCAATGGTAAATATTCTCATTTCAAAAGGTAGGAATAGTGAGTTAGAAAGGACTTGGATCAAAACAAGATTTAAAACTATAGTAAGACAAACATTTAAATCCTGTAGCTCCATGTCAAACACCATGAAAAGACCACTGTGAGATTGGAATCCCAAACAACATGGGTTGCCCTGACCCTCTGGCCTTTAGTTCCACATGACTTTTCTTAGATCAGCTCTACTCATGTGGCTTTCCTTGATAGATTTCCAAATTCTTGGCATCTCAACTTCCTAGGATCTCTACTGTAGCTCTGGCTTTATTCTCACAGTTTCAAGCATTGTCCTCCAAGGGGCTCCTGGCAGAGACTATAACCCTGTCACACACTTCTGTCTGGCCTCTGAAGTCTGGATCGAAGCTTCTATGGTAGTATAACTCTTGCATTGTAACTCTAGCTTGAGCAGTAACTTGATGTCCTGAGACCACAGCCACAGTAGTAGGATGACAAAACTCAGGGATTTACTTCCCTAGGTACTCCTGCATGAGTGAAACACCATGAGGACCTTTGCTCAAAGTCTTTCAGAGGCAATTGTCCTTTTACAACTTTGAGCCTCAGGGCATGGGTAATTCCTAAACACCCTCAAAGCATCTTTTCTATGTTCTAGTATCCTTTTTAGTGATTCTAATATCTTCAGCAACCACAGTCTCCTAGGCCCCAACTTTAAATGAAGTTCCTTTCTGGTCATGCTACAACTTTTCACATCTTTTGGCTCTGCTTATTTGCTCCTAGTTCTTACTGTAGACCTGACTAAAAGTAATCATCAGTACTCATGCCACAGCCTGGACACTGGGCTGTCTCAAGATTTTCCCTGCCACAGGAATGAGTCCACCAACTTTAAATTTAGCCTCACACAAAATCTTAGGACATGGACAAAATATAAACAAGTTCTTCACCAAAGCATAATAATGGAAGTTACCATTAATGTCCTCTCTCCCTTCTGAAAACTCACAAGCCCACACTTTCCTGCCCTCTATAAATTTCTATAAATATTCTGGTCTTATGTGCTCCCATTAGATCCTTCAATTGATGTCTGCTTAATACAATCTGTGCCTTCTCTAGCCTGCATCTCTAAACCTTACCAGACTTCTTCTACAAGCCAGTCCTAATGGCTTCTGAACCACATGATCAAATATAACCGTAGCAACTACCCCATTCCTATTTTTTCAGTGTTTTCTATTAGTACCCTTGTTGTTACTGGGGCACAATACCCTGTGCTCCCAATCTAACGGGGCATAGATTTATCCTGGGACATGGTTTCCAAGGATTCATTCTGTGCTGGCTGGCTTCAAAGCAGAAATGGCATGATGGGAGGCATGGAAAGTAGGGATAGTGAGAAGGGAGCAGCTGGAGCTATACATGCACCATTCTGGGTCACAGCTCCAGTAATCCACTTCTTACCAGTCCCCATTCATGTACAAACTCATCGGTGGCTTAATCTCCTGATGAATATAGTTCCAACAGCATTCAAAAAACAACAGCTCTGAACACATGAGACTTTCATGGAGACATTTTAGATTTAAACCATTATAGGAATCTTCTCAAGGAATTTCTATTTTCCTAATGAAAGAATCCATTTCACTTCACACCAGGATGGGGTAATTGGAATAAGACTTGCTTTCCATTATACACCACTACAAACTGGATAGAATCCACAAAAATACTATTTTCAGATACTGAGCAACAGAAAGCATAGTAATGTGTCTCTGAGAGAAAAAAAAAAATCATAGACAGTTACTCCTACGGCTGCTCCACCTTTTTTATCTAAGAATCCTTGAGGACTGTAGCTCACCAAGGGGAACAATCAAATCACTGCTGAGTAAGGGGGTTAAAATTGGATTCCAGACAAGCTCACATGGCTGGGTTTGAAGGGCATGGAACCAGAGAATGGAGGAATCCCAGCATACTTGAACAGCCTGATTGAACAAACTGTAACATCCTTTAGATAAAGACATGAAATTGAGTACTAAATGAGCAACATTTACAATTCTTTACCTCAAAATCAAATTATTAGGTATACAAAGACGCAAGAAAATATAATCTGTAACCCAGAGGAAAAGCAGCCAAGCAAAGTGAAGCTTCAGATGTCAGGGATATGGAATCAGCAGACAGGGATATTCAAATAGCTATTTTAAATACACCCAAAGATTTCAAAGGCAATATCAACCTGGGCAAGAGGTGGTAGATGTGAGAGAATTAAATGGAGATTGAAATGCTGAAAACTAAGCTGTCTGAAACATTTAGTAGATGGGCTAAACAGTAAATCAAGCACTGTAGGAAGAAAAGCCTAGGGAAATCAAAGAGAACATAGTGAATTAATCTCTATTACATAAAAAAGCTTGGAAAAATATTTAACCAAAACTCAATGATTCGTGGCATAATGCTAAATGGTCAACATACATCTAATTGAAATTCTACAGAAAGGAGAACAAAAAAATGATGTGGAATACTGAATTTTCCCCAAATTTGATAAGCACTATAAACTACAGGTCCTAAGAATTTCAATGAACCACAAATAAGATTTCAAAAGTGAAAATAATATTAAAATATATCTCAATCAAATTGCCGAAAACTTGCAAGTAAAAAAAAAAAAAAAATTAAGTAGAGGCAGAAAAGAAAGACATAGCATACAGAAAAACAAAAGTAAACCTAACCTCATTTATCATCAGAAATAATTGCAAATATCTGAAGAATCAAAATTTCAGAAAGAGAACAGTATAGTCTTCTAGAAAAAAAAAAACACACATTTTACAAAAGAAGGCTAAAGAGAAAAATCTTTTTTTTTTTTTTAAATCTCATTTCAGAAAGCTTTTATTGAACTGAATTTCCAAAGCACAGATATTTGAGACAAGTTTGCAAGGACCCTGAGTTTTGGCAGGGTTGTTTTGGCTACTATAAGAAAGCAGGAACGGGAAAATGTTTGTCTGGAAAGGCAAGTATGCCAACACAGAGAAGCGGAAGGCTGCCCTGAAAACGGGCTCTGACTTCACCTCCAAGATGGACTACCCCAAGCAGACGCTGGCTGCAGTGGTTCCCAAGGGTGGCGAGTCCCTAATCTTCAAGCAGTTCATCAAGTAGAGGGACAATCTTTATACTTATTTTGGCAACAATTTTATGGGTATGTCATCACATATATAAGCAATACAAGAGAACGACTTTTATACTGAGTTTCATCAAAGTGAAAAACTTTTGTGCATTACTCAAAAATTGGAAAAACAACCTAGTAAATGTGAAAAATAATTTCAAGTTACATATTTGTTAGGGACTTAATAAAGACTATCAAAAGTCCAACAACAAAATCTGAATTTCAAGGGAGGAAAGGAGTTTAATAGAAATTTCTCCAATAAAAATATACAAGCAGCCAATATACATGAAAGGATATTCAATACCATTAGTCATTGGGAAAATACAAAGTCAAACCATAATGACATACCAAGATATAAAAAATAAGAAAGAAGAACATGTTCAGACAAGGACATAGAAAACTTGGAATCCAGGCAAGAAGATTGTGTATCCACGGCCTGGTTGGGTTGCATAACGAGTTCAATGCTGACCTAGACTACAAAGAAAGACTTTCTCTAAATAAAAAAGGCTGAAAAATTGGAATCCTTGTCCACTGATAGTGGGAAAATTAAGTAGGATTACAGCTATCAAAAAGGTTTAGCAGTTTCCTAAAAGATTAAATATCTATAAAAGCCAGAATATCTACCCCTATGTTCATCCCTAGAAGAATGTAAATCAGGGATTTAGGTATTTGTACACCACCACTTATAGCAAGATTACTAACAAAAATCAAAAGGTATAAACAACCAAATTGCCCACCCACAGATACATAGATAAACAAAATATGACATACACATATAATGGAATATTATATACCTATACAAAGAATAAAATACTGATGTTACAGTATAGATGGATCTTGAGAACATTGTGTATGGTGAAATAAACCAGACATAGAAAGAAAAAAATTGCATAATTCCACTTATACAAAGTTCCTAAAATAGGCAAATTCATAAGACAAAGGATAGAGGTCACCAGCAGTTGAGAGAAAGACAGAGGGAATTAGTGTACAACAGGAACAGTTTTTATTGAATATGATGATGGTGATTTTGGTGTGGATAGAAGTGGTTATTACACATCAGTGGTAATGTATTTGATACCACTAAACTGTACATCTACAAATGGTTAAAATTATGAATATGTTATCTCTTTTCATTTTTTCTAGGGGGAAGGAGGTACTGGAAATCGAGCTAGGACCTTGTGCTTGCCAGGCAAGTACTGTGATGCTGAGCTGTATCCCTGGCCCAGATTGTTTATTTTCTACCACAATAGAAGAACATGAAAAAAATTAAGCAATTAAATTTGCAAAAAGTGTTTAAAAATAACTGAAAATCCCTTTACTTCAAGTTAACTAATTATACTTCATGTAAATTGTTTATTTCGTGCATATATATCATATATAATATATGATATATGTAATATATTGTATATGATGTATAATATATGTAATATATTATATATTATATATATAAGTTTTTGACTAAAATATGGGCACATTTTCCTGTCATTAAAAAACTAAGTGATGACATACTCATACTCAGATAAACAACAACTCAGGAAATCCCTAAATAGAAGAATCATACTCTAAAGTGTTGGAGGAAATTGTTCAAGTAAAAGGAAGATGATACATGATGGAAATTAGACTACATTAGGAATGAAGTCTTTGGAAAGGAAAACATGTAGAGAAGTGTGATACTTTTCTTCTCTTGTTTTAAATTGAAACATTCAAGGCTGGAAAGATAGCTCAGTGGTCTAACTGCCTGCCTGGCAAACACAAGGACCTGAGTTCAATTCCTAGTACCACATGTTCTGTTGGCCCTGGAACCCTTGGTGTGCTGTGCCAGCCAACAAAACCAGGTGTGGAGCCAGAAGCCCGCAGACTGGACCAGCACCCACTGTAACCTCCCACTTCCAACCAGCAACCCAGCACATGGGACCTCTGGCCCAACAGAACCTCCCTCCAGGAAGCGGTCAGGCATGGAATGGAATCCTGTGGTGGAACTCCCAGCAAAGAGGGTAGGGACAAGATACAGTCAGCTAATCCAGGAGCAGATCAGCTTGCCAATTGGGGCACAGTGGGTTTACCGCCATGGGCTGCAGCAGGAAGAAGTTGAGCACAGCAGCCAAACCCAAGCCAGGCTCAACTGGACAAGTTCAAATTTAGTAGATCCAGACCCAGTAAGCTGAGATGCACTGCTAGACCCAGATCTACATGAGCATCCTCTCTCCCTCTTGATCAAGAGAGGAGGCAACAGGTAACTGGGGTGAAAATCTGCCTGGAAGACTCTAGGTACATCCAGGGGAGGTGACCAGACAGGTCTTAGAGGACTAATTTAAATACAAATTTCCAATTTAATATATGCTTAGCTATACAGTCATAATGCTTACCCTTACAATCTAAAATACAAACCCATTAATTACAAAAGTTTATCAACTGCTAAATCTTACTACCCATTAGTTGCTAACTGTAGTGCTGTAAATACAAAACTGTACCTGCCTTAACCACATCCCTTGAGTAATGATATCAGTAGGTGCTAATGTAATTACTGTACCAAAGTTCTACACCAAAGGTCAGAAGACAGTGCTATATAAAATGACAAAGAGAGGGACCAAACTGCATTCTCAGGCTCTGAGCCCACCCAGAACAAATGCAGAAAAATTAGCATACAAGAAATTGGATGCCACACTCCTGAAATCTCTGAAATAATAGCATCTAAAGTAAAGAAACAACTGCAGAAAGGTACAGAGGAAATCAGATCAGAAATAATCTCCCAAGTAAAGAAAGAAATGATAATTAAAATAAAAGAATTACTAAGCGCTTCTAAAGAAGACACTGACACAAAAATAGAGAAGAATAGAAAAATGATGGAATACCTGAACGAGCAATACAGGAAAGAAATAGAATGCATGAAGCATATTCAAAGAGATATACATGAAATTAAAACCTCAATCACAAGCTGGCAAAACCGTTTGAACAAAAGTGAAGATAGACTTTCAGACCTTGAAGACACCATTGCAGCTAGTGAAAAGGTAAGAAAAGATCTCTTAAAACCAACTAGGATGCAGGAAAAAATAGTTCAACATCTGCAAGATGATGCAAAGATGAAAATTTCCTATATGCTACATCTGGAGGTATTAAAATATTTCAAGTTTGTATAACTAGAAAACATTTTACTTTTAGTTTTCAAAGATATGTTTGCTAAGTATAAAATTCAAAGAGGAGAGATCTTTTTTTCTTTCATTTAGTCCTTTAATCAATCTAGTTTCTTATACACTTGGTCTTTTCTTTTTCTTTCTAATGTGGAATAAGATGCTATTTAATTTTGTTCTTCCATAACTGATATTTTTATGTATATGCTTTCATCATTTTTTTTCTTTACAATAAGTTTTGGACAATTTCATTTTGTGTACCTTGGTATGATTTTATTTAAATTTCTTGTGCAAAAGGTTCATTTTTCTTGGAAATATGGTGTTATAAGTTGAACTAAATTCAGAAATTTTAAATCTTTAAATATTTATTGCCTACTCCTTTCTATTTTGAGAATTCTAGTTATATGAATATAAAAAAAGAAAGGAGCAGTTAATGCTTACAGGTTTTGTTTTTACTCTGACATTTTTCCTCTCTTGAATTTCTTTTAACTTCTTATATGTTTATATCTGGTAATCTGAAAAACTAATTTGCACATAGCATCATGTAAAACATCAACCACTGTTGGATTCCTATTTCTTTGTTTAGTGAAATCTCGTATCTTGTGTAATGCTGTTTTCTTCTACCACTATTTGTATTCTTTAAAAATAATAAGAAGTACAAAATTTTAAAAAAGATGAATATAATACTAACAGGCATCAGTGAGAAAGAAGGAGTCAGTATAAATGGTATAAAAAAAGTATGGGCAGAAGTAATAGCAGAAAACTTCCCAAATGTGGTGAAACAATCTGACATTCAAATAATCAAAGTATATAGAATTCCAAATTCAGTTGCAACCACACCCAGTTGAAACCACACCTAGACACAATTATCAAGATCCCAGAAATCCAGCACAAGAACAGTATACTAAAAGCCACTAGAGAAAAGAGACAGATCACATTTAAAGGAAAACCAATTAGGGTAATGCCAGATTTCTCTCACAAACCATCGTCAAGAAGAGCATGGAGCAGAGTACTTCAAGTTTTGCAAGAAAACAAATTTCAACCCAAACTGATATATCCTGCAAAACTCCCTTTCAACTTTAAAGTGGAAGTAAAATATTTCCATGACAAAGAACAACTAAAAAATTTCATGATGACAAAAACCAACCTTACACAGAATACCAAAAGATATTCTAGAGAGGGATCAAAACAACCATAACTCTACAAATGAGAATGTAAAGAACCCACCAAACAGGGCAAACACTTAGACACAGGAGAAAAATAGGCAACCAACAGCAGGAAAATAACATGTCAAACTTAATATATCTCAGTTATAAGCATCAATGTAAATGGACTCAATTCACCAATTAAAAGAAATAGGCTGGCACAGTGGATTAGGAAGCAAAATCCAACCATATGGTGTATACAAGAAACACACTTAACCCATAAAGAAATTCATATGCTGAAAGCCAAAGGATAGAAAACAATACTACCTGCTCCAACACCTCAGAAAAAAGCAGGGGTAACAAGCTTGTTTGCAGACCATCTGAACTTCAAACCAAGCATGATCAAATGAAATAAAGAAGTCCACTGCATACCAGTTAGAGGAAAGATACAAGAGGAAGAAGTAACAGTCATAAATATGCATGCACCAAACAGGGAACACCCAACTATATAAGACAAATCTTAATCAACATGAAAAATCTAATGTCCAATACCATAATCTTAACAGGAGACTTTGATACTCCCTATCCATAGAGGATAGGTCAACCAGACAAAAAATTAGCAGAAAAGTAGCAGAACTGAACCAGACCTTTGAACAAATGGACTTGATGAACATATACAGAGTCTTCCACCCAACCACATATGAACAGACATTCTTTTCAACTGCACATAGGGCATTTTCTAAAATAGACCACATATTAGTCCATAAGTCATGCTTAAGTGTATGCAAAAAAAAGAGAAATTATCCCATGCATATTATTTGACCACAGTGCAATGAAACTGGAAATGACAAAAACCACAAAAATCCCATAAACACATGAAAATTAAATAACACCCTCCTCAGCAACCAATGGGTTGCAGATGAAATTAAATAAATTAAACATTATCCATAATTCAGTGAAAATTCAAGCACAACTTATCAGAATTTGTGGGATGCAATGAAAGCAGTTCTTAGGGAAGGAAATTTTTCAATGGGGAGGACAAACTGGTTGAGCAATATATATGCAAAATGGTTGGGATTGTTATATTGTTAATTTCTGATGGTCTTTTGAAAGCAGCAATCAATGTTTAAATTTTTTCTTAGGCTCATTTTTTTCTTCTTTTGAATTTTAATGTAACTTCTTTGTTATTTTTATAAATGAATTTACACATTTATATCTGGTAATATGAACAGCTAATTGGAAGATAGCATCATGTAAAACAGCAGCCAATGGTGAATTCCTATTATTCCTAGTGAAATCTTATATTATTTCTAATGCTGTTTTTTCTTTATATCTCTATTTTGTATTCTTCAAAAATAAAAAATTAGAAATTAAAAATTTAAAAAAGAAACAGGTGTGGTGACACGTTCCTGTAATCCCAGTATTGGGGAGGCCAAGACAGGAGGATCACTGAGTTTGAGCTGTGTAGCAAGACCTGATACTAAATTAACTAATTAATTAATTATTAATTATTTTAAAGAGAAGATATAAAGTCAGAAAAACTCATTTTGAATGTGCTAGGACAAAAAATACATAAGCTTGTGCCACCCCATCTGCCCATTACTTATTTACTCATTCATCCACTACATGTGGCTTTACCTGCACAGAGAACAAACCCAAGAACACTATATTTATAGAACTCTCTATCTTTTTTGGAAATGGAAGCTATTGTTTACAAATACACAAGAGAAAACATAATTATCAAGTATAAGAAGTACCTAGAAGATTCAAAAGAGGATGAGAAGTTAGACGATGAAATCATCAGACTGAACACCACGCCTCTCTCCTGACTCTCCCCATGTTATTGTTTGTGTCCAGCTGTCCCTGCAAAGCTTCATGCAGTCATGGGACAGCTTCTAGAGTTTGTGATTACTTCATGATCCAACACTCGGATTATGGGTGTGACTGCTACACTCACCCTGGGGCAGATAAGATAGCTTCAATACAATGTAAGGGAGGGAGAGAGGCTTGCTAGCTGCCACAGCTCCTGCGCCACCCTTTGCTCTTTGCTGTCTTCCACTGCCATGAAGTGCTGCCCTCTGCTATGTGCCACTCTGCCTTAAAGCCAGCCGAGTATGGACTGGAACCTCCACTAACTGTGAGCTAAATAAACCTTTCCTTCCTTAATTTGGGGTGATGGGTGTTTTGTCCCAGCAACAAAAGAAAAGTAACTGAGAGTCCCAGTATCATTTCTTGACCCTGCAATGCGGTAGAGCATCAAAGCCCACCTCCTCTACTGTTTGTCATTCATTTGTTTTCATTTTTACTTTTCACATAATTTATGTACATGAGCTGTCTCCAGTCTCCAGTGTTGTGATTCACTCCTCACAATTAGGTCTCTGCCCTACCAAAAGTATTCTTAATAAGCTGATGCTTAGGAGGATTTCCCCAAAGCCGACGCTACAATGGGCCTCTTGTGCACATGATTTATTCATGAAGTGCTCTCAAGAGAAGAGAGTAGAAGCAGCATAACAGAATAGAGGGAGAAGAAAGCTAAAACTGTCCTACAACTGGAGAGGAGCTTCAGCAGCCTCCTCAGGGAGCTCTCTGAAATGCCGCACAGAGGCAAGAGGGGCAGGCTTTCTTCATCTTTATCAGTCAGTCATCACTGTGGGCCAGAGGAAGGGTGGAATGGGGAACAATCACATGTCACAGCTGGCCTGTACTGTTAGCAATAATCGACATTTAAATGTATCCAAATCTTGTAAGATGTTAAGCAGAGCCCTTATTAAAAATTAAATTTTATGAGTCTGCAGTGAGATAAAGCATATTTTTAAAAAACTAAGCGATACACAAAACATTATTTCCTAATTATTTTATCCATGCTCTTGACGCTAATTACAACTATTGTAAAAGCATAGGTAGAAACACTACACAATGGTGAGCTAATGAATGTCTCTTTCATTTTCAGATTCAGGGACACCATGATAGCTTTAAATTAGCCATGGTAAGATTTTACATCATAGAAACTGATAAACAGTACAAGTTGAAATTTGGCTGTTTTGCTAATTATCTATATTTTTAAAAGGTGATGGAGAAAATGCTAACAAATCATTCACTGCACTGAGAGAAACACAAAAAAAGAAAATATTCCTGTAGTATTTAAAAATTATTGTCTGATTCAGGAATGAAGTTATTACTGATACTACTCATCAACATAAATAAAAATATCAGGGCCACTGAGATAGCCCAGTGGACTAACCACCTGCTTTGGCAAGTGTAGGGACCAGGGTTCAATCGCTGATCCCGCATGCCACTCTGGTCCTGCCCCTGGGGCCTGCTGAGCCCAAGACAGAGTCTAGGGGTACACACCTGTAATTCCAGCAATGGGTCAGCTGAAAACAGAAGGATCACTATGAGTCTGAGCTGGATAGTGAGACCCTGTACCAAATACATTAATGAAAAAATAAAAAAGAGAGAGAGAAAGAAAGGAAGAAAAAAAGAAAAGAAAAATATCAGTCTGCATTTATATAAGAACTACATTTGTTCCTCAAATGAATGTGTGAGCTGGCTATCAATACAAGAGTTAGGAGAGGAGAAGGAAAGACTACGTTGAGAATCAACTGGATATATAGAATTTAGAACAAATAAGTATATAAATATCATCAGTAAATTGTATTCTATACATCTTTCATATCAGTAAATTTTATAGTAAAAGATAGAGATGGGTAGATAGATGTTAGATATAGACTGGTGTGTATATAGAGACAAATAAATGACAGATAATAGATAAGATAATGTCTTTTCCTTTAAGTTAATTATTAAACATTTAAGAACACAGCACAGGGGCCAGGGAGATGACTCAGTAGAATAAGCACTTCCCTGGTAAGCGCAAGGGCCTGAGTTCAATCCCCGGCAATGTCAAAAAAAAAAAAAAAAAACGCTGTACGGTGGTTGCGGGTGGGGCACACAACTTCCTCTATTTAAGGTGAGTGCAGTCCTTCAGGACAGAAAGCTACTGTGGGCTTGATTGTTATCCACATTCACACCATCTGGAACACACACTGTCCTGGTAGGACAACGTTCTGTGGGTGGCAGTGACCCCCTACCTTGTTAGCGCCAATGGACTCATGCCTCCCAACCACTTGCCTTCTGAACAGCTAGTGACAGCTGAGCGTTCCCTCCTCTTTCAGCTTCCTCCTAGATCTCCTGGCACCACATCATCATAGCTTTCCCCTGATCCTTTCACTCTCTTACACTCTTCTGCCCTTTCCTCTTTCATTAACCCAAGTGTTGGGTTCCTGCAGACTTTATTCTTTACATTCTGTTCTCTTTTGAGAGCCACTGACCCACTCCAATGCCTTTATTTACCTTAGAAAAGTCAGTACTATGTTCTAAATGTGTATTTCCAGCGTGGATTTTCCTTCCCAGGCCTAGACTCATACACTGCCCTTGGGTATTTCATGGCCACTCCATATTGGTTATACACACAAATCAGATACTAATTTCAAACTTTAAAAGGTTCTTTCTTTGTTTTTCTAGTATTCTGGGGTTTTTTGTTTGTTTTTGTTTTTGTTTTTTGCTCAGACCCTTGTGCTTGCTGAGGAAGTGCTTATTCCACTGAGCCATCTCCCCAGCCTAGTATTCTGTATCTTAACAAATGGAACTTTGACTCACCAAATTATTAATACCCAATCTTTGGGACTTCCTGAACTTTCCTCACTCTTCTTCCTCTCTTAACCATTCTGTCTCTATGCCCTAAACTTTCTTTGAAGCCAGCAACTTGTATATCTGCATCAGAATCCACTCCAGAAAGGCTGCTTACCCTACTGACGGCCCCGCCTCACTCTTGCCAGTGCTGCAGACCCCCGGAGGGGAGAGCATGACACCGGTTTAATCCCCACTGGAGAGACCATGACACCAGTTCAGACCCCAGTTGAGAGACCATGACACCAGCTCAGTCCCCAGCAGAGAGACCATAGACCAGCTCAAGTTCCCAGCCACAGCAGCCCCACAGGTGTCCTTGACCCATAACACCACTTTACTTTCCTGATCTATCCACCCCAGTTTGGTGGTGAGGTATTCTAGAAGATTCTTTTCTCTACCAAGTCTTACATTTGAAATACAACAGACATTTCCTCAGTGGTCCTCTAGCTCTCTCACACTAAAGTTTCCCTCTGGGCATCTACATCTATGGATTCCACGGACTAAAAAAATATTTTTTTGCTGGAACCAGGGATTGAACTCAGGAGCCTGTGCTTGCCAGGGAAGCTCTTATTCTACTGAGTCATCTCTCTCTGGCCCAAAATATTTTTTTTACTATGACTATTCTCAATATGTACAGACTTTGTTCCTTGCCATTATTGCCTAAACAATAGAATATCACAACTATTTGTATAGCCTTTAATAAATATTATAAGTGACCTGTTGATAATTTAAAGTACACAGGATGATGCACATAGGTTATGCAAAAATTATTAGGCCATTTTATATGAGATCGAACATCCTCAGGTTTTGCCATAGATCACAGACTCTTGGAATGAACCTCTTTCCCCTAGCACAGGTGATGGAACCTTAGGGCAGAAAGTGTCTCCTCACCACGATTGTTACTCTGTAACTTGGAAGGGCAGGTACAGGTGGGCTTCTCTCCTCTCTCTTGTTCTGCCCAAGAAATACAAATAAACACAAGACAATCTTTTTTGTTTCTGTCAAAATAGCAAATCAGCTTTATAAGAAAATATAATCAAATGAACATTTTTCACATGGCACGGATGTGAGGTCTTCTGAAACAATCCGCACCTATGAAGTAGGCAAGTCAACAGAAATCAACAAACATTTCACGACTCCGGGAGGAGGCCGGCACTGTGCTCAGGCCCAGGTACAGCACCCCGGGGGAGACCCGTCCCTTCCCTAGAACGCCTTCCCGGGAAAAGTCAGTATGGTCAACCTACCAGCAGGAGCTGATGTCGGAGGCCCACCTGAGGGTTGTTGCCAACAACATAAAAGGAAGACTGAAGAGGAAGGGGAGCTGTCGGGTCCTGGGGAGGAGCCTGTCATGCAGGCTTTTCTGATGAACTCAGCTGTTCTCATTGTCAAGGGAGTTGGGGGTCTGGTCTCTGAGAATGGCTGAGCTGCCCTCGGGGGACCACTGCTCCTTACCGTGAGCATCACTCTCTGGCTCCAGAGGGGAAGAACAGTGCACACTGTTCAGGGTCTTAAAGAAGCTTGTCACACTGGTTTCCCTCATATGAATTTGGCTGTCTTATTCTAGATAAGTCATCACTGATGATAGCTATATTTCATTTTCATTAGTCTAACTCTTCCTAGGAAGAGGAAGGATACTGATAGAGATATATATTGTCAAATAGGTCAAATAGCCCCATAAACAGTATTGGAGTAGGAAATCTACATGGCCCCTAACAAGCTACTATTAATTACCCTAAGCAAATACAACAATTATTGCCTCTAATTTGCAAACCAGAATAACCAACTCAACTTAATCAAAATCCACATATTGAGAATTCCAAGCTGAGCATGGTGGCACCAGCATTTGGGAGACTAACACAGGAGAACTGCCATGATTTGAAAGGAGCCTGGGCTACACAGTGAGTTCAAGGCCAGCCTGCACTACACAGCAAGACCCAGTCTCAAGAAAATAAAACGAACAAAGAAACAACTTCAGAGACAGTTCTAGCTTCTAGCTCTAGCTACAATATGAAATTGATTCAGATACTCACAAATATCACCTAGAGACTCTCTCTGTACAACACTTGACTAGGCTACCTTTTACAGTAGCAAGTTTCTCAGGCAAACCCTCTGCATAAAGCGAAAACACCAGCAATACTTTCCAAGGTGCAGCCAAGTTGCAAATCACACACCCACCCCCAGACTGATGTTGGTTACCTCCACACAGGTGGCCTGGGAAGTGCTCTTCACACAACCAAGGGACCTGATCAGGGTCAGCTCCCATCAACTGAAAGCAGGAGAAAGATCCTTCTTCAAAGAAAAATCACCAATATAGGCAAAAGTGAAAGTGTGTACACATATGAAAACTACCACTTAGAAAATATTTTATTATTAGGCTGTGGTGATAATTATTATAATTGATTTCAAACTCTGTGGTAAGTACAATGAGAACATGAGCTCATCTGGCCCATCTCTGGGTTAGATACATTTGGGCCTATCTTAGAGCTGAGTAAATGCCATCTTGGAAGATTTAAGTTGCACAAATTACCCCAATTAAGCAGCAGAAATGGGGGAGTCACTGAGATAATAGATTAATCATTACTTGAAAAGGATCGTATTTTCCTATTATATGTCTATATGCTTTTAAAGATGATTATAATCCAGGCCAAGAAAGGTAATCTTAGAATTCATACACTATACCTATTCATTTGAAGTACAAACACAGCCAACAATGACTGTCATATTAACCAATTGCCATCTTCCAGATATTTCGTTACTTTTGCAATAATAGCCCTCTGTTTTATTTTTGATGATTATCTATGATGTTTATATCACTCCTTTTTTTTTTTTCATTTATGTATTTGGTACAGGGTCTCACAACACAGCTCAGATTATAGTGATCTTCAGTGGTTTTCAGCCAACTAGCGCTAGGATTACAGGCATGCACCATCATGCCTGGATTCAGTAACCAGCTCAGTAGGCCCTGGGGGCAGGAGTGGTATGTCCTGCAGCACCAGGGTTCAAACCCTAGTCCTTGTGCTTGTGTAAGCAAGCAGGTAGCCTGCTGAGCTATCTCACCAGCCCTTTGTTTGTTTGTTTGTTTTTGGGGGGGTTGTTTTGTTTTTTGGTGAAACTGGGGATTAAACTCAGGCCCTTGTGCTTGCCAGGGAAGTGCTTATTCCCCTGATCCATCTCCCTTTGTTCTTTAAATAACTTTTATCTCTGGGAAAAAAAAAAAAAAACTTAAAAAGACGAATGAAAATGTTCTGTGAAATTACAGTTGTTCTTCACACACACTGCAGCACCCTGTGGCCCCTGAGCTCTGCTTCCTATGCTACCCAAGTTACTCACAGAACTCCAGATTCCCCTCCAATGGCTATGTTAATCTTTCTCTACCTTCAAATGATCTTCTCCACAATGTCCCCATTTCAGCTGCATGCTATACATAGAAAGCAATCTCATGTAATCTTTCAAACATCAATAATTGTATTCAATTCACTAAGTACCTTTGAAACATTGCTATGTACTAGGTACTCCACCAACCTTTATGTACTGAAACATAAAAATTCATAGACTTGGACTCAGGTAGTCCATAGCTGCAGACAAGGGGGTAAAGGGAGGTGTTGATTCCCACATCTCGTTTCTTAAAGCCTCTTTGTCTTTTTCCACCTCCTTAGTCCTTTCTCCCTCCACCTTAAGAGGCAGTGAGAACTGATTGATCTAAGCCTCCATCAACCTAAAACAAGAAAGAGCAGTCCCTCCTGCCTTCTTGCCTGCCTGCCTGCCTTCCTTTCTGCCTTCCTTCCTTCCTTCCATCCATTCTCCCCTTTTGTCTACCTCTGTTATGACTGGCCACTATCTCTACTAGGCATTAGATATACAATGGTGATTGTTCAGGTTTTTTACACTCATGCAACTTACAGCAGGGCTGAAAATATGAATAGACAATTTAATATAAGAAGAATGCAGTAGCCAGGAGAATCACTACGAGTCGGATCTGTGTAGTGAGACCCTGTAGACCTTGTACTACATACACACACACACACAAAAAAAAAAGAATGCAATAGCATAAATATGTAAGAGAAATTACACTGGAAGAAGAAAACTGATTCAACTTGAAGAAGAAAAAGAGAACGGTCAGAGAGGCCATGTCTGAGCTGGGCTCAAAAGATCCATGGAAGTCTGAAGACCGCACAGGAAGGAAGAGTGATCAGGAGAAGCAATGCAGGCTGCATCTGCTCAGAGATGTGAAGTAGCACTGTAAGTCGTGCCTGCCCTGGCATTGAGGGAATTTGCTCCCAGGCAAGCAGCAAGTAAAAAGCTGAACACGATTTGTTACAAAAGAGGGTTCAAATATAATGTTTCAATTTTTAATTGAAAGATGGATTGTTAACTTCTTCCCATTTCACTCTTGCTCAGTTCCCATTTTACTCTTGCTCAGCGCCTGCCTAGACCACTGCCGGAGGCTTCCCTGCAGTCCCGCTGCGTGGAGACAGCTCAGCGGATGGATCCCTGCACACTGCAGTGGAGCAGCGCAGGAGGGTCTGGACCACGCTTGTGTGGGGATCCATTCAACACCCCCGAGAAATGTTTGCTTAGCAAAGAGCGAAGGCGCCGCTGACCCAAAAGCAAACCCACCCGTTTCTTCATGCACGGTGTTGGCCCTCTCGAAGCGAGGTCTGAGGTCACTCACGGGTCACCAGGGAAGATGAATGCATGACTGATTTTATGAGTCTGGCCAAGAGATAAGGGGCAGCCTGCAGCTTTAGCTGCTGCAAGGTCAATGTAACCAAAAGTAAAAACAAAAATGACGGAAGCAGAATACTGCAACTGACCGAGAGGACTAGAAAAAGAAGAAAAAAAACTCTTAAGATAATATGATGCAAAAGATGCTCTACATAAAGGGACAGCAAGGTAGCCGTAGGAAGCTTTGTATGGTTTCTGTTCTGCCTGTTTCAGATCCTCTCAAGTTACTGAGCACATATGGCATGTTTGTAAGTAAAGCAGTCGATGAAGTTAGTTACACCTCTGCATTTATTACCATGCCCCTGAGTGTTATTAACTTTTACACTCCCCATAAAATATAATTTATCACTTAAATAATTTGCTTTGTGTCAGGGTTCAGTGTGCTCCAGTGCTTTTCGCTCATTAAATGAGATATTTTTACTTAATGAGCCAAGGATGTCCTTTGTATTTAACATTCGAATTGATTTCTAACACTTCATTTTTATGATAGTTTGGTGTGGAATCCAACAAATGTGGACTTCGTTTCACAATGCTAAAGGAAAACAATTCAGAAAATTGTTAAATAGAGGCAGTATTTTAAGTGATAAGAAATGCTTTTATCTTAACTATCCATTAAGATTGACTGAACAAAAATCATGAAGGTATGCCATCATAAAATAATTATTTCTTTGCACAAAGACACCAAGAGTGGAATATATGAAGACTGACATACCTACTGATTATTCAAAATAAAAGTTCTATCTAAGCCACTCTGGAAAAAAATTATAATCTGATGACAAATACCAACTCCAGGCTTCTGTGGTTAAATGAACATCCTGGGGTTGTTTTCAATATACCCAGCCACTATCTCCCCAATGGGACATTTCCCATGTGGTCAATGACCAAGTGCCTGGGTCTTTCAAACCAAAGTTTGGCAATTTCTATTTTTCTGTCCTTTAATACTCTAAACAGTTAAGAATACTTATCATTACCAGGTAGGAGAAAAAGGGATGTTTGGGATAATATCACATTAGATTTATTTTTAGTATTTATTATTCTCTTTTAAATAGGTATGAATGATCATATCATTAGAGTACAGTATGAAATCATTAAGGAGGATGGGATTTTTAAAAGTTGAGAATAAAGTCAGATGCTCATTTTCATTTTGCAAAGTCTAGAGAATTTGTGTATTCTCTCCATTTCCTACCCAGAATTTGCTCCCATTCTAGATGTACTTTGCCTGTTCTATAAGATCCGTGAAAATGGACCATCAATTGATTACCTGTGATGAGGAAACAACTAGACCAGTAAGACCTATTCTATTGCAAAGTTGATCAGAAACCATTTCCACAAGTGACCAAGCATAGGAAAAGTCTTTGCACATATTGTAGATTCACAGCGCATTTTAAAACTATATGACATCCTCTAGCGAAGATGCTTGCTTATCCCAGGGTTTCTCACACTCCACTTACAGAAACTTGATCCAATCACACTTCTGAGCTTTCTCTTTACACTAGGGTTTTCTTACAGTTTGGGAAATAAATAATAAATCAACCCATTTATTGAGCAAGGATACATTTTCAAAAGATATCCTTCCCCGTACCCCACACTGCAACCCCAGGGGAGCCAGTTACTCTGTGCAGCCCCAAGGATTAGCCCCAGTGCAGAAGGCAGTCAGGTGATGGCACGGCTGGAGTAGCACTGGGGACGGTGTGGCGGTAGCCCATGCATGCCTTTTCGAGATTTTGAGCTTTGTAGCACATACATGACAGATGCATTTGTTCTATACTTAAAACAATTTGCTTAGCTATTTCATTAAAGATAAATAAAATAATTACTAAATTAATGGTAACTGTGACTTGGAGAATTTAAATTATGAGGATTTTTTACATGCAGGCCTTATTATTTTGAAAATATAGTTTGCATTTGGGGGATCCATCACTTGGAAAATATGATTTTAGTAAGTGTAATAGAAGTTATTTCAAATTGATTTATAGTTTTCTTTCAGTTAATATATCATTAGAAATATTATTCACTTTTTTAAATTATTCCAACACAAATGTCCCCAATGTAGTATTAATTTAAGATTAACATAACTCAAAATAATAAAATGTTAGTGAATCTTGACAACTTGGGTCTAAATACATAATAAATAAAGAGGGGCAGGGGAGATAGCTCAGTAGAACATGCACTTGCCTGGTAAGTGCAAGGACCTGAGTTCAATCCCCGGTTCTGCAAAAGAAATAAATAAATAAAGGACTTATTTAAGGCTTATAAAGCTCATTTAGAAGTGGTTTAATTCACTTTTTAAAATTAATTTTCATGCTCTCAAAGCCTCCAATCAGTTGTAAATAGCTCTTTTAATATAAACGAAAGCAGTAAATAATACTTTAAATGGAATACAGGAATGCTAGTCTATGAAATGAGGATTGCTTTAAAAAAATCAAATTATCTTTTACATAGCATATTTGAATTTCAATCCTGTCAAACCATAACTTTTCCTTTCAGTTTATGTGTACATAATTTTTACATTATTCATATTTTCATTTTATAAATAGAAAAATTCTGCAAATGGGCACCTTTAGAAAAGCTCAAATGTAGGGAAATATCCCTGTCTACGAAGGTAGGCTTATCTCTAGTCATTGCTTAATTTCTTTATCCTCCCACAAAACCAACGCCCTCTCAGTCAGCTTTTGTTGACTAATTCCTGCTCCAAACCAGACTAGTTACCCAACCCTTAATTCTCAGTATTGTCTCAGAGATATTTCTTTGATTTTTCCATTCCACATTTTATCATACTTAATCTCTTTATTTGATCATCTGTGAACCCTCCAAAATGAAGAGTGATTAAACATCTGACAAAATTCTAAGAAATGAAATATCCTAGATTTGGATAAGATAAAAGAACTTAGTGATGATGTTAGTTTCTGGAATAAAATGGCCTGCTGGAAACAATGTAAAGTATTTCTCTTTTTCTGTTTTGGGTTTTTTTTTTTCTTCTTCTTCTTTACTTTCTCTTCTTAAGTATGTAAATCCTACACTCATTCTTTTTCCAATTGGACAAGCTGGATAAAATTCTCCAGCTCTGGAGAAGATAGTTAACAAGCAAAAGTATAGTAGGGTGGAAGGAATAAATTCTGTAACATAGCATGCTCAGTATATCTGATATCAATTAATTGATTCCAAATATCTAGCAGAGAGGATTTTAATATTTACAACTCAAGGAAGTAATAAATGTTTGAGGTGATAGGTGTGCCCTCTCTGATCATTACACATTGTCTGTATGTATTAAAATACCCTACTGTGTATACTATCACTGAGTGTCAAAAATAAAAATATCTGTATTCCAGAAAATTTCCCAACTGTAAGACTGGAAAGAGGCTGGGTGGCCCTACTTGCACCACTAGTAATTTCCCATTAGGTGAGAAGCCGGTACTGACCGGCGCTCCCTACCTTGGCTGCAGAACTGGGGTCCCACGTGACGCCCGCACTTACCCCAGCTCTTCTTGCATTCCTTCGGCTGGGGAGGTCCCACGTAGCCAGAGCCTTGAATCAGAAAAGAGAAACCTTTGTCTACACCTGTCAAAAGCAGCTACACTCTTAATTCACTGATAAGAGATATCTGCTAAAATAATATCTGTAAATATAATATCATGTATGCACCTTGTACAATACCAAAACGTTATGAAAACAGTTTGCAATGTATTAATTTATCGAATCTGTATGGTTAAGGTGTCTTGAAACTGTCTGATTGACATTTGTATTTCAATAAAATAATATAAATAATAAAAAAAAAAGAAAAGAGAAACCATCGGGGACATTATTTAGCTGCCAGAGCACAACCAAGTTAGGTTTCGGTGAGTAGAGACCCAGAAAAGAGAAAGGGCTCCAAGTGCTCCTGGGTGATTCCATTTGCTCTTTTCTTGAGACTGCTCTGCTCCTAAACCCCAAATAGTCGCAGCAGTGGGTGCGGAACCCAGCTTCGCTAAGTCAGTTGTATTCTATTTCCAAAAACCCTTATTCCAGGGGATTCACAAAAAATATCTTTTTAATGTCAAGTCCTAGTTAATATTACAGATCCCCTTCTATTTATCACTACAGGTTAGATATTGCCTGATACCTCCCCTGATGTTTTATAAAAATACCAAGAACCTATGATAGTTCATATTTTCGACAATATAGTTGGCCATTTATCCAGCCTCACCCCTGAGAAAGGGCGAAGGGACCTGACTGTATCATTACACTCAGCAGGAGGAAGAAGCCAAAACCTCCACACTCAGCCAGTAGCAGGTTCTCGGCCAGGTGAGGAGAGAGGTGTGGGCTGCTGGTCCCTCTGATGCAGCCTTTCCGCAGCTTAGCTCTCATGCCGCTGCCTTTACTGCAGCAGCTTACTGTACGACCATAGCTCTCCTTATAAGCAGAATGAACATGGCCACAACTTGGCAAAACTATGCCGTTTGCAAGAGTGGTGGTCAGATACTATTGGGGGAAAGCTGGGGACCACTGCCCCTGCAACCTGAACCTGCTTATCCTATCTTCAAAATGCAGTTCCCAGCTCCATGCTAGTACTGGCAGGAAGTCAGAGAACAGCACTTGCAATGTTAAAGTGCACGATGCTTGTACATAAAATTTACAAAGCAAACAAGATTTTGCATAACAAAGTATAGCTAATTTCTGCCTTCCAATAGCTTATTTTTTTATTTCATTAGCAGAATTGATATGTTAGTTTAAACCAGATATTTTGTATCATTAAAACCTCCACATGCAAATTTGTTTTACATGTTTGGGGAGCCCTGCAGAGTGCCAACTCAGGGGACTGGAAAGTGAAAAAACCATCTTAGCAGCATGATTTAAATTAATTAAACAAGCATTAGTACCTTCCAGCAGCTACATGCCACTGCTTTAGGTCTTTGGTGGGAAAAGGCCATCACTTACATTTGCAATCATTTTAACGCTTTCTATGAATTAAATGCATACAGTAGCTGTATTAGTTGATTCTGTAAGCAAAAGATACAGTTGAGAACACATGCTCTAATAATTAAAATGTTATTATGCTGACACCATCTTTCTTCTAGGATCTTGTAACATCTGTATTGACTGTGATAAGCATTGATTATCTGGAGTGATGTAAATATTTGGGGAGTTAATAACAATCAGGAATTCAGTGCATGCTAAGGCAGCAAAGATAAATCACAGGAAATCCAGATCAAAGCAGGCTTGTGAATTAGCTGGTTTTTATAGTTAATGACTCACTATAAAGTGCACATACACATTTCTTGTCTGCAGTGAAGTGCACAAGGAAATGCCATAAAGAAACATCCCGTCCTGTGTAGCATTTTCTGTACATCTGTCGAATTTCCATATGTAGAGAGGAGGATGTCAACACAGAGCACTACAAAGACCGAATTGATCCAATCCATCAAGTACTTAACATGCACTTTTAAAATCATTAAAAAGTTCTTTGAATTATTAAGACCTTTTTTCAAAAGGAAAAAAAAAAAAAAAAGCCCACAACTTATAAATCTTGCATTTCCTGAGAGGTTAATTTGAGGATGCTAAGGTCAGCAGTTACCAGTTCCAACAAAGATTCTGAGATTTCCCTTCAAATACAGCCTGATACCGAGACTCTCTTGTTCTGAGAGCTTTGCGCCAGCCTCAGCATTCACCCACATGTTGTCCAGTGAGGACCTTGGTGAAGAGTGAACGCATGATTAAGGACCTAAACTGAGGCTACTTTCAGTGTATTAAAATAAAAATATAAAAGGATCCCTAACTAGACTTAATCCCAACCCAACCCGTGCTGGTCTGCACTTGCCTTATTCGTTTCTTGGCACCCAACTGAGCTTCCTGCGTAGCTCCTCACAGCCTCTCACTTCCATACTTCTGGCCTCTCCTCTGCTACCCACTTATTCAAATTCTCCTACATCCATTACATTGCGATTTACTCTTTTTTAAATTAATTTTATTAAGAAACAAATAGCACTAAGACAGTTTCAAAACCGATTAGTATGACAGTTTCAATAATTAGTATATAGCATATTGTGTTCTTTGTAGTGGTTAATCATAGCACAAGATACAGACAAGATATTCTGTACAAACACTATTGGTACAAATCTTTCTTCTCATCGAATTATGAGAAAGTAGCGATTTAGTCTTTACATTCTCCAGAAAGTCTGACTCAGTGCCCTGCTTTGGGCTGAGTACATTTTTCAGGTATGCTCACAGCACCCAGCACTGAGCTCTACCAAAATCTTAACCGTATTTTATTGAAAGGACTATTCAATTGTGACTATTTCTCTCCAAGTCTAGATCTTTGAGAGAGCCTAATCTTTACTTATCTTCGTATTCTCACAACGCAGCACTTAGCATCTTCTGCATGGTGCTTAGTGAATGGAAAAATAAGTCAACGGTGCCTTCACCCCTATGATATAATCGGACAGGGAACAGGACCCTATGAGAGATTCCCACATCCAGAACAGGATGAAGAGTTACTCTAGGGGAGTTTCACATGAAAGAATCCACGTTCTAGACAGGCCCCGCAGCTTGGAGAGGATCTAGGGCCTTCGAGCTCTGAGCACAAATGAAAAGGAGCCAAAAGAAAGACTAAAATCAGTACAGACTTCTGTCCTTAAGCAAAACTAGCCGGAAGTCGATAGGACAACAAATGTTTATCAAAACAACATGAACCTCAAATGCTTCCTAAATGTGGTCAGGCACATTCCTGAATGCTTATTGTAGAGCTCAGGGTTTGGGGAAGGCGCTGGAGGCTGGAAGCTGAGGAAAAGGGGGGAGAAAATGTCCATAAGAAGACAGACTAGAATGCTCAAAGCAACATGATTTATACCAGTCAGGGGCTGCGTTATCGCTCAGCAGTACGATACTGAGGTGCTGAGTTCAATTCCCAACACAAAAATAAACAAAACAACGTCATGTCCCTCAACAGAAAAATGACTAAAACTTCTTGGAATATTCATGAAATTAAATACATTTCTTAATAATTAAAGAAATTATCAGTACAACACAGATACATCAGAAATATATGCTCAGTGAACAAACCTTTACGAAAAAGAGTACATAAAATATGATGTTGTTAAAAAATACAATAAAAAAGACAGTGTTTCTATAACGTACTAGAATTACTTAAAAAAAAAATCTTTGATGGAAAAGAAAACCATAGCAGTACTGTCCACGGTGGAATGAGCCCTGAGGAGACTTTCTGAGGTAAAGATAAATTTATATATCCTAAATAGTGTATATGTTCATTAAAATGTACCAAACAATACCTAGCATTTGTGCAATTATCTCTATATAATTTTTTATTTAAAAATCATAAATATTCAATTCTCATTAAGGTTGTATCTGTTGAACAGTTTAGAAATGAAATACATTGATGTTTCAAATGTACTTTGAAATGTATCAGAGATAAAATAAACTGATGGATGAATAGATACATGATTAAATATATTATTACAGACTCTAGGTATTAGATATACGAGTATCTACTGTATGATTCTTTCAACTTTGCAATGTTTAACATTTTTACCAATAACTCTCCAGTCTAAATGCCTTCCTGGCAAGCACAAGGACCTGAATTCGATACCTAGTTTTGCATGTGTTGCTGGCCCCAGAGCCAGCCCAAAATGGGGAGTGGTGGCACACAGCTATAATCCCAGTATTGGGGAGGCTGAGACAGGAGGATCTGAACTGTGATGTCTGAACTATGAGTCTGAATTGTTTAGCAGGACCCTGCATCCAAAAAAAAAAAAAAAAAACCAAAACAATAACAATATTAAGGTTGAATTACATATTCTGAATGCCCATTCCAGAATTCCTGGAGATCAAGCTGTTGAGTCCTGGCATTTACCTATCATTTTTCTTGCCAAGGGACTCTGTTACATAATGTATAGGATTAATATTTAGGATCTGCTAGAATTCAGCCTAACCTAATCATTTGTGAGAACCCATACCACAGCGCCCAATTTTTTCTCCTATCACAAATTGATGCCTAAACTTTCACCAATATTCATTTGCTCCATGAAGAGAAATAAATGAGCCAGTAAATCAATAATTTATACAATGGCTAAATAGTTCGATAAGATCCTTTCAACTGATTGTTATCTGAATTTGTGTTTTGTGGGAGATACAGCAGTACAGGAACAAAAAGAAGGGGGAAGCAATGTCTTTTAAAAGCAAATGAGGAGTCCAGGCCCAGCATGTGAGTGGGAGATCTTCTGCTGTACTGCACCCTCCCCTCCCAACCCAGCCAGGCCCAGCATACAGGCCTGGTATGAAACCCTCCATTTGAAATCCCTCCAGAGAGGCTAACCCAGGAGCAGAACATCTTGCCAGAGGGGCACAGCGAGTTCACTTCCACAGGCTGCAGCAGGAAGAAGCTGAGCACAGCAGCTGGACCAACACCAGGTCCAGCTGGACAAGTTTGAACTTAGTAGATTCAGATCCAGTGAATTGAGACACACCACTAGACACAGATCTGCGAGAGCATCTCTCTCTCTTAATCAAGAGAGGGGGCAACAGGTAACTGGGGTGAACTAGTCTGCCTGGAAGACCTCATGCACATCAAGGGGAGGTGATCAGACAGAATTTAGGGAAACTAACTTAAATACAAATTCCCAATTTAATATCTACTTAGCTGCACGGACATAATGCTTGCTCTTATGATCTAAATAGAATAAGTACTTGCCTAGCAAATGCAAGGGCCTGAGTTCAGTCTCTGGTTCTGCCAAAAATAAATAAATAAATAAACCCACTAGTTACGAAAGTTTGTCAACAGCTAAATATCACTACCCATGATTAGTGTTACTAATCGTAGTTCTGTAAATACAAAACTGTAACTGTCTTAACCATGTAATCTCTCTTGGATAAAAATTTTGGTAGGAAAAATAAAAATAAAAAAAAAGAATTTTGGTAGGTGCTAAGGTGCACCAAAGCTCTACACCAAAGGTTACAGGACAGTGCCATAACGAAAATGAGCGTATGCAAAATGTCTTGACAATCTTGCCTCCTTCCTAAGAAGTGCCACATAGGAAAACAGTCAAACAGCAACTCCTCGAGATATTGGAGAAAAGCTATTCAAACACTGTGGGCTTCACCTTTCTCCTCTGTGAAAGGAAGACCTCTTTTCCAACTGCTTTGGATAATTGTTTCAAATAGGATTGCCAGTTAGCACACAGGAGATACAATTATATTTGGATTTTGGATAAATGGAACATTTTAGTGTATGTCCCCATTGTTCCATGGCACAAATACATTCTTTAAAAAAAAAAAAAATCCTCATTTACCTAGAGTTTAAACTTAACCAGCCATTTGTTTGGTTTGGATGTTTGGTCACTTCCCTGTTTGTCTATCTCTTGCTGAATCTGGCCACCCTGTTCCAAGGAGATACAGACATTTGAGCTGTAGCTCAGACTTGCTGCTGCCTTAGTGAAAAATTCTTTGATTGAGAAACTCCTCTCTGAAAATATATTGTGTGGAAAGAACATCAGAACAGGATGAGAATGGAATTCTTAAGTCATAAACCATTCAAATGAAGCCTCTTTGCTTTCCTCAAGGCAAGTGTTCTTCTTCCAAGGTATCATAACCCACTGCTGTGCCAAGTCCAAGCAGAACTATGAACATTCATGCGACCTCTATGCAGACAGAGAAGGAAGAATGCACCTCAAGGGACATGAATCAAGGCAATTGTCTCTAGGTGAAAGCCTATGATCTACTTACCAATGCCTCAGAATAAACTTAAATGTCATGCATCACAAGAGAAACAAAAATTGCCTAGGGTTGGGGAAATGGTTCAGTAGAATAAGTACTTGCCTGGCAAGCACAAGGGCTTGAGTTCTATCCCTGGTTCTGGAGAGAGAGAGAGAGAGAGACAGAGAGACAGAGAGACAGAAAGGAAGGAAGGAAGGAAGGAAGGAAGGAAGGAAGGAAGGAAGGAAGGAAGGAAGGAAGGGTACCAATTTGAACTATAGTCAAAATGCTGCCCATAATTGGTGAGAATGAGGAGAACAGGTTCACTTGGATCAGCACATGGATTCCACGCAACTTTAAAGGAGCCTGGCAGGACCAGGGAGATGGCTCAGTGGAATAAGCGCTTC
>PVKA01016524.1:0-12491 GCA_004027165.1 Ctenomys sociabilis
ATTGTACTGTCTTTCAAATAAAAGTTTTTTTTAAAAAATTGAGGTGAAAGGAGCCAATCAAAAGAGGCTACACACTGTGCATATAGGTTCACTATCTGTCATTTTTTAGAAAAGTGCAGAAATGCAGAACTACAGAGGCAGTAAAAGGAGTAGAAGCTGCCAGGAGTTGGGGGGAAAGAGGGTGATGAGGTGGAGTGCAGGGGGAGTTTTAGAGCTATGAATTATTGTGTACATTATTATTATGATGAATGAATTTGTCAAAACTCATAGGCTGTAAGGAGAGTCACATGGAGAGAAAACTTTCTCACAGGCTTTCACAGAGAGCAAATTGGTCAAGCAATGGCCATGATTCATCCACATGGCTGACACTGACAAAGGATCTGCAGAGTGCAGTACAGGGTTACAGGGTTGAGGGGACTTGACTGATCTTATCAAATACAAAAGTTACATTTCTTTTTGTATAGGTCTTGCTTTATCTTGGTCTTAACCATCCAGCAGAAAATATAAAAACAAGGCTAAAGTAAAGCCATATTAATATGCTGAGGCATAATAGGTTCTGGTGAACAACTTCTGTAGATAACCCACTACTATTGTGGACTGCTGGACTGTGTTGCAATGTTTTGCTGAATTTCATAATGTAGTTCATTAATTATAAACAAGAAAAAATAATTAAAATGTTGATATTTTGAAACAAAATCAAAAAAACTCATAGGCTGTGCAGTGCTAAGAGTGAACCCTAGTGTGATGTGTCCACTTAGCTAATGTACCAACATTGGCTCATCACTTGTATGCCATAGCAAAACAAGATGTTAATAACAGGGAAAAGCTAAGTATTTTGGGTGCTGAGGATGGTAGAGAGGGCAGGACAGTATATGGAAACTACATTTTGTTCAATTTTTCTATAATCACCAAACTCTGCTTATCATGACCAGGTAGGATTAATCCAAGGGATGCAAGTATGGTTCAACATACACAAATATATAAATGTAATACACTATATCAATAGAACCAAATCCAAAAACCACATGATCATCTTAATTGATGCAGAAAAAGCTTTTGACAAAGTCCAACACTCACTCATAATCAAAGTCTTACAGAAAATTGGAATAGATGGTCTCTACCTCAATCTGATAAAAGCCATCTATCACAATTCCAACTACTAACATAATTCTAAATGGGAAAAAACTGAAATCTTTTACTCTCAGATCAGGTGCAAGATAAGGATGTCCTCTATCACTGCTCCTATTTAGCATAGTTCTGGAATCATTAACTACAGCCATAAGACAAGAGAGAGGATAAAAGGAATAAGAATATGTAAAGAAGAAGTTAAACTATCAGTATTTGCAAATGACACGATACTATACTTGGAAGACCAAAAAATCTCCAAGAAGCTACTAGAATTAACACACAAATTCAGTAGCATAGCAGGATACAAAGTCAGTATGCAAATGTCAATATCATTCCTTTACACAGATAACAACACACTGAGAGAGAAATTAGAGAAGCAATACCTTTTACAATACCACTGAGGAAAATGAAATACTTAGGAATTAATCTAACTAAAGAAGAAAAAGATCTATTCAATGAAAGTTATAGTACTCTGAAAAAAGAGATCACAGAGGATTTCAGAAAATGAAAAGGTATTCCCTGCTCCTGGGTTGGAAGAATCAACATCTTGATAATGACCATATCCCCAAAATTGTTGTACAGATTTAATGCAATCTGTATCAAAATACCACCACATATCTCCCAAACCTAGAGAAATCATTCCTAAAATTTATTTGGAACCAGAAAAGACCTAGAATAACAAAAGCAATCTTGGCCAACAAAGACAAGGCAGGAGGCATCACAATTCCTGACTTCAAATTATACTCCAAAGCTACTGTGATAAAGTCAGCATTGTATTGGCAAAAAAGTAGACCTGAGGATCAATGGAATAGTTTAGATGTAGAAGCCTCTAGAAACACACTCAGCCACTTTATTTTTGACAAAGGGGCCAAACAAGTTTATTGGAAGAAAGATAGCCTCTTTAACAAATGGTGCTGGAAAGACTGGCTCTCTACATGCTGAAAACTAAAACTTGACCCAGGTCTATCACCATGCACTAAGCTAAAGTCAAAATGGATTAAAGATCTAAACATTAAAACAGAAACACTCAATCTCCTGGAAAAGAAGATAGGTGGAAATCTTGAAGAATAAGGGTACAAAAAAAGTTTATGAACCACAAAAATCAAAATGCACAGGAAATACTTCAAAGAATTAAAAACAGGGATTTCCTCTGATTGAGAAGCTTCTGCATGTCAAAGGAAACTACCCAGAGAGTGAAAACAACCCACAAATCTGGAAAAAGTAACTCTTAAGCAGTCAGACATGGGACTTCTCTCTAGAATTTATAGGGAACTAAAAAACATTAGGGCCCCAAAACTTAAAAACCCAATCCAGAAATTGGCATCTGAGATGAACACATATTTTTCAGAAGAAGAAATACAAGAGGCAAGCAAATAGATGAAAAAAAAAATCCTCTACAGCACTAGCCATTGATGAAATGTGAATTAAAACAACATTGAGATAACATCTCACCCCAGAAAAAAATGACTATCATGAAGAAATCAATGAACAACAAATGCTGGAGAGGCTGCAAGGAAAAAGGAACATTTCGCCACTGCTGATAGGAATATAGACTGGTGCAACCATTATGGAAATCAGTGTGGAGACTCCTCAAAACACTAGGACTAGAAATCCCATTCAATCCAGCTATCGCCCTGCTGGGAATTTTTCTAAAAGAATTGATAACTCATGTCACAGTGATATATGTGCATCTATGTTTATAGCAGCACAATTTGTGATAGCCAAATCGTGGAAGCAACCAAAATGCCCATCACCTGAGGAATGGATGAAAAAGATGTGGTATTTTTATATAATGGAGTATTACTCAGCTGTGAAGAAAAAATAAACTTTAAGACTTCATAGGTAAGTGGATGCAACTTGAAGTTGAAAGTGAAATAAATCAGACCCACATGTGTGAATATCGTATGGTCTCCCTAGTGTAAGAATTCAAAAGAAGACATAAAAATTGAAAGATATAACACCACTAAATGGAAAAAGAGAACATAAGGATTAAACAATGAAGAGAGTGAAAGGACAAAAATTAGGAAATGGCAGGGCAAAACCATACATTTATATCAATAAGATGGTTAAGGCAATGGTCCTGAGAATCTCCATCAGGTTTTTGAAAATAACATCTAATGGTTAGAATTCTCACCCTGACTAAGTCTACATGCTGATATCTGTGAATTAAGCAACTATACTCAGGACAGAAATGTGTAATACTAAACCCACATTGAAATACCTCTCTTTTTGGTCTTCTAAATGCGTACTTCTTATAATGTCATATCAATTATTGCTGTACTCTTTTTAAAGTAAATGTTTATGAAAAAAAAATGAGAGACAAGAAAAAAAAGTCATAGTATTGTCCTGCTACAATGTTGTATATGGATTGATTTCTAAATTTCTGTGTAAAAATGTGCAATTGTTATTTCACATTCTATAGGGATTTAAACTTTAGAATATCCATGGTTGTTGGAAAATAGCCATTCCATGTTGTGTCTGAGGCATTAGGTATTCAGACAGATAGTGATGTTAGGCTTACTGCCTCTGTTATAGGGTAATAATATCATTGAGCTTCTCTTCTGGATGTTTAACAAGGTTTGCAGACCAAAATTTAGAGAAATAGATGGGATAAAATGATAGCCAATATTGTGGCTCTAGCCCTTCAAGGTCAGTGAGGACTCAGGACCTAAGAGAACCTCTGCTATGACATCCTGTAACCCAGTGGTTCCCAAATTTTCTGATCGAGGAGATTATGGGGCCACAGAGGAAAGTGATCATTGATATACAGTGCTCCTAAGGAGAGTCATCTAGAGAGAAAAAAATTCTCTCAGATTTTCACAGAGAGCAAATTGGTCAAGCAATGGCTATGATTTATCCAGGTGGCTGACACTGAAACAAGATCTACAAGGTGCTGTACATGGTTTCAGGGTAAATCCTGAGGGGAATTGACTGACCTCATCAGATAGCAAAAGTTACATTTTTGTTATACAGGTCTTTCTTTAATTTGATCTTGACCATCCAGCAGAAAAGTATAACCACATGTTATAAAAAGTAATGTCATAGTAATATGCTGAGCTATAAAAGGTTCAAGTCAACAACTTCTCACAATTGCCAGTTGTACTGATAACCCACTACTTTTATGGACAATTGGACTATATTGGGTTGTTTTGCTTAGTTGAAGTACCTGCAATCTTTGTACTGGCTTTAAGTATGAAAAGGTCCTTTAAAGACTTCTCCAAGTACAGCTTCTCTAACTACAATGGAACACTCACCTCTGACAAAACAAAACGAAAAAGGTGATATGTTGGGAGCCATGAAGCTAGGAAACTGATCAAATGTGTGTAGGTGGGACTAAGCCTCAGTGCCTAAAGCAAACAAGTTACCTCACTCCTGAGATAAACATCCTGTCTGGCTGAGGTCAGATAGTGACCTTAGTGGCTAGTCAACCTAATGTCATGTCTTACTAACTTTGCAAGAGCATAAAGAAAGACTGTTTTGTAGTTACAAACACACACACACACACACACACACACACACACACACACACACACACAAAGATAGGATAGATGTAGAATTACTTTCTCTTAGTTCATGGTGAAGAAAGGTTTGTACTAATACTATTTAGACAAAGGTATCATGTCTGTATCTTGTTCTCTGGATAACTACTATGAAGACAACAATATGCAATGTATTAATTATTGTAACTATCCTACTAACTTGTTTTAAAACTATTTCATTGGTATTTTATCTTTTTCTCATTAAAATTAATAAAAATGAAATAAGAAAGATTTAGTTATCTGAATCACTGAAAGGCTTCTGGTACTATGAGAAGAAAAACAATATTTACATTTATTTTATTATTTTATTTCATCAATAAACAGTTGCTATACCTATTAAGTAGTAAGAAAGATGTGCTAAGGTATGAGGGCTGAATATTACAGAGAATTACTATCTTTCTTCAACAATAGCAGCCATCACATCATTACTGAAATAACAACAACTGTTTAATGAGTGCTTGTGATATACTAGCTACTGAACATATTGTCTCATTTTCCCTTTTATTAATAAGGCTTATTGTTACATTTTATGTGTACATAATGATCACATTCATGACAGGGAATTTATACCTGTTTATTATATAGCTGGACTCTTTTCGCTCCCATTCCCCTACCATCCTTTTAACTACCTTTTACTCCTTATTTATAAAAGTTTGTTGCCATTTTTTCTTTTGCCCTTCCTTCCTTCCTCTGTCCTTCCCTTCCCTTCCTCTCTCTTCTTTTCCCTTTTCCTTCCTTCCTTCCTTCCTTCCTTCCTTCCTTCCTTCCTTCCTTCCTTCCTTCCTTCCTTTCTTCCTTCCCTCCTCTCCCTTCCTCTCTCCCTCATTTCCCTAGTCCAGCTCATGTCCAAAGAGGAGCTCAACATACTGGATCCCCGAGAGAAAAGTAGGGAGGAGGAGAAGGGCAACGAGGATGAGGAGTAAGAAAAAAAAAAAATCTCAATGGGGAAGGCGAGAGGGAGAAGAAAAAAGTAGGATAGCTGGTGACGCAAGTGTCTTCCTTACAAAGAGAACCACTTACCATCGCACCAGGAAAGGTACAGAAAGGACACATTCTTTCTAAGTAAGAAAAAAAAAACCCATGAACTAAGAAATTTCCACAAACTGCTTTAAAACAGACCTGGCACAGTGTCTTCATTAAACAAGAATGTGGGTTGGTTCAGCAGCTTTCCATTTGAAAAAGGAAGTATACGAGTATAAAAAGAAGGAAGAAATTTTGAAAAAGTTCAGAAATGCCATGTTAAAGAGTCTATGTGAGGTTTTTGATTTGGAGAGATCCAGTGTGAATAGTGAACTGGTAAAGAGGATCTTTACTTTTTTAATGCACTGAAAACCATGAGGCAAACCATTGGGAGAAAAAAAAAAAACTAGCAAAGGCAGGGAAAAGGAAGGGAACAGTGCTGGAATGGCAAGGATGGCAAAGCAAAGCAAATGCTTTGAAGTTCTGTCAGATGAATGTAGTAGTGATGAAGAGGAAAAGAAAAACAAGGAGGAGTCTTCAGAGTTTGTATAAAGTGAAGTGAGAGCCATCAAAAAAGATACTTAATAAAGAAAAACCTAAACAGAGAGCTACTTTTTTTTTGCAAAAATGTATTTGGTACAGAGTCTATAGGGTCTACAGGGTCTCGCTACACAGATTGGACTTGTAGTTATTATCCTGTTTTCAGCCTCCCAAGCACTGGTATTTTAGGCCCACACCACCACACTCAGTCTCAATAGTTGTCTCAGTGTGCCCCGGGGTGGGGCCGGCACTGCACATTGGGGATCAAACTTGGGCCACTGTGCTCTGTCTAAGAAAATGTTTTCGTCTGCTGTGCTTTCTGGCCAGCTGCAGAAAGCTACTTTTTAAAGAGTGTGTAAAACGTGCTAATGTTAAGAAGGCAGACAGCAGCACCACAGAGATCAGGATAACTCCTAAAAAGAAAGTGAACCTGAGGATAGTTCAGATGATGAACCTTCAATTAAAAACTGAAGAAACCATTTACAGATGAAGAGTTAAAGGAAACAGCAAAGAAATAATTGGCCAGCGCTAATTTGGAGGAAGTCCTAATGGAGCAGATTTGGAAAGAGATACCTGAAAGTTATCCTGCTTATGATTTAATGGAAAGAAAAAATTTCATAAAAACAACTTGTAAAAGGGCTGATTTCTTAAGACAGAAGACAAAGATGACGTGTTCCCTTAGCCTGGAAGATCTGATGTATACATCATACCAGTAAAGAGAATGTGTGTGTGTGTGTGTGTGTGTGTGTGTGTGTTTTAATTCTTGTGTTGGTAGCACCTACCGCTGACCTTTTTATCTTGGGTGTTGATGTAAATTTGAGTTTGTTGTTTTAGATTGCATTTCCATGCTGCTTTTAGGTTAAAATGTTGCATGGCAGTATTTATTACTTGTTTTTATAGCTGTGTTTTTGGGTTTCTTTAAATAAGGCCATAGATTGCTGAATTATGGGTTTTAGTGCACTTAATGTTAGCTTGCTTAAGATATAGTTTTAATCACGTATAACAAAAAATATGTGGCATTTAGACATGTAGAAACTATTATAGTACTTAGTATATGAAATGCTTTGAGTACACATCGTTTCTGTCAGTTATCTTGGTGGCACTGCGTCCATTACACTAGATTACACAAGCTCTCTGGACAACTAAATCAGAACATTGTCTGCATGTGCATACATGCCATATTGTCAGCATGACAGAAGTTATTTTTGTAGTTTTTAGAAAAGTTTGTTGCATATAAAGTTTTTTATTTCTTTTGTGAAGATCAGCTTTTAAACTCATGTGAGCAGGCACTTTACACTTGTAAACTATGAAGCTTCAGTGTTAGCCGGGCTGCATGACGGAGCAGTGGAAATCGGAATTCAGTGATCCTGCAAGAAGCTGTCTAGTTCTGCTTTGCCTTGAAACTATCAATTTATATTCCAGTGGTAACTATAAAAATCATAGATAATGCTTCATATTAAGGACAGACCCAAATCAACATACGAAAGCTTCAAAAACTCTGGGAAAGTTAAGGTTAAGTACATTGGCCTATGCTGAGTAACATTTTTATTATCTGCTTCTGACTATAAAAAATGCTAATATTTGCAGGAAAGCTGACCACCTTTATAATTATGATAAAAGTACTAGGTATAATGCCAGAAGAGAATGTGTAGGCAGTAGCAGATATCTCTGACAAGCATTTCTCAAAAGTGGTAATATACTGTACTTATTTTTAGCATTAAAGAAATTTAATGTGTTTGTTGGGTTTTTATCTTTTGGCCAATCAAGATTCCATGTGATCAATATATGGTTCAAGTTAAAAAAAAATTAAGAAATCATCTACAGATGAAGAGTTAAAGGAAACAGCAAAGAAATTATTGGCTATAGCTAATTTGGATTTTTACATTTTGGCTCATCAGGATTCCATGGATTAAGTTAAAAAATGGAACTCATGAATTTAAAAGACTGAACTGTGTCTTTTAAATTGACTGTCTTAATTAGTTTACTAAATAACCTTTTTCTGAACTTTAGAATGAAACATGCTGCTTATGACAGAATTAGATATTTGAGGTACCAACTGAGTGTTTCAAAATCTTTGCATCATAGAACAGAAATATGTAAGAATGACATATGTTGAATGTTAACAGGCATTTTCACAGATTTGACTTGTTTCTTGACAAAGTTAGGACACTATGGAAAGGTGCGCTGAATACAGATGAATGGGATAACCAACTGAGACCTAAAATTTGGTTTTTTATTTTAAATATTTAATTTATTCCTGTAAACCTTGTCAATTAAAAAAAAATTCATTGGTGTTAAAAAAAAAAAGAACCCACGTCTTCTTTATCTATTCATTTGTTATGAATAGATAACATTACACACATTGGACTGGTAGTGATCCTTCCTGTTTTTCAGTCTCCCAAGCAGTTGGATTAGAGGTGTACACCACCACACCCAGTCTCAATGCTGTCTCATTGAGCCCTAGGAGAATGGCTGGCAGTGCATGCCAGGGGAATCGAACCCTGGTCCCTGCATCTGCCTAAGCAGGTGATTTAATCCACTGGGCTCTCTGGCTAGCCCTATGCATATATTATGGTATGATGCTTTGAATTTTTCTGAGAAGATACCAAGAAGAGGAACAGCTGGGTCAAATGAAACCTCTAGTTTTAGTTTTTGAGGAATCTCCACACTGATTGCCACAGTGGTTGGTTGCATCAGCCTACACTTCCACCAACAGTGGGAACTCCTTTTGCCCCACAGCATTTTGTATCATCTCATTTAATCCCCTCCCCTCAGAGAAACAAGTAGGTAACCTATATTGCATATTGGTTTGATAGATAAGGAAATAAATAAAAAAAATTTAATAAGTTGTTCAGTGTCATCCAGCTAGAAAGCAAAGAGTTAGAATTATATTACGATGATGGACAATGGCCACACTCAGTGCTCTGTGCCTCCCCTCCTTCTGCCCCTCACTCAGGAGATAGCTGCAGAGCTGCTTTGAGAAGTTTTGTTCTTAGTGAAATCTTTTAAGTAAAGATGTTACAGCAAAATTAATTACAAATAAGAATCAAATACATTCTGTGCATTAACAGTGTGGGCTATTATGACAGAATACCATAGACTGGGACAGCTTAAGCAACAGACATTGATTTCTCAGTTATGGAGGTTGAACAGTTCAAAATCAAGGCGCTGGTGAGTCTGCTGTTTGGGGAGAGCTACTTCCGGATTTGCAAGTGGAGGTTTTCTCACCGCTTGGTGTGAGGATGCACAAAATATACAGAGTCAATCTCTAATAACACAATGCTTGCCATGTGTAAATTGTTTTTTGGTTTTGTTTTTCTAGTTTTTTTTTTTTTTTTTTTTGACAATGTCTGTCTATATAGTTCAGACTGCCCTTAAACTCATGACAACATTTTGTGCCTCAGATTCTTGAGTGCTAGGATTTTATTATTTTTATTTATTTTTTTTATTTTATTTTTTGTCTTTTTGAGACAGGGTCTCGCTATGCAGTTCAGGCTGGCTTTAAGCTCACTTTGTAGCTCAGGCTGGTCTCGAACTCACAACAATCCTCCTGCCTCAGCCTCCCGAGTGCTGGGATAGTGCTAGGATTTTAGATGTGCATTCTCACACCAAGTGTCACATGAGGAAGGGATGAAGCAAGAGAGAGATAATCTTTCATACCTCTCCTTATGAGGGTATGAATCCTATTCATATTCTTCAGCTTCATGACCTAACTACCAAATCTCATTTCAATAAGGATTTAGGGTTGATATAACAACCTGAGAAAGGGGAAGGGACAAATGTTCAGGACACAGCACTGTTTTTCTTTAAAATCTGAATAACACACTTTTTTATGTACTAAGTGAATAATAGTCTTTATAGAATTAATCTATCAGGTTATATAATTATATTTTTCCATTCAAATAAAAATCCCATTATTGCAATTATTGTTGTTTCTGGGAAGATTAAAAGTACATTAGCATACTGCTGAACTTTACAGCTATTAAGAATTAAAGTACAAAGGAAATAAACTAAAAAATGAGGTACGGCTCAAATATGTGTCTATATTTAACTTTTTATGAATAGCAACATTGAATTTCACTGCTACTTGAGCCAATTAAGTCTTTTCTATTATACTGGGAATGTTATTCCTGAGATCACTGCTAAAATTTATTTATAAAAGAGTGACTGTGGCAAATCACACAGAGCCTTTCTTATCAGGCATAGTTTTCCCATAATCACCCTTCAAGGATTCCTTTGCTCTCACAATTATAAAGCTATCTAGAATTGATGTGACCTTTCCTTTAAGCAAAATATACAGAGTCACTCTCCAATAACACAATAAAACAATGTTTTTTGTTTTGTGTAGTTGTTTTTCTAGTCTTTTCTAAATTATTATTATTTTTTATTTTATTTAACTACAAATGTCAATCAGAAAGTTTCAAGACACCTTAACAATACAGATTCAATAAATTAATACATTGCAAACTGTTTTCATAATGTTTTGGTATTGTACAAGGTGCATGCATGATATATTTACAGATATTATTTTAGCAGATATCTCTTATCAGTGAATTAAGAGTGTAGCTGCTTACTTATCTTATTTTTTATACCTGAATTATATAAAAAATTCAATAATTATTTTCCTAGTGGATGACCATAGTACTAGAAGCCGACATAATATCCTGTCCAACCACCATTAGTGCAAATCTTGCCTCTCATAGGATTATGTAGAAGCACAGCATTATCTATCCCAACTATATGTGTGTCTATACACACACATCATGATTTTTTCTTTCTACAACCCTTTCTTTGTCTACACCTGTCAAAGGTGGGCATCAACTAACTTAGGTGCTTGAACTCGACACCACAGTCCAACACAGTCCAGCATTCCACAACAACAGTGAGTTATTCAAAGAAGTTGTCGACCATAGCCATTTACAGCTCAGCTTAATATTATGGCCCCACGATGTATACTTCATTTTTATACTCTTCTGCTGGATGGTTAAGACCTAGATAGATCAAGACATATCCAACACATGAACTTTATATTTCTTATGTGGTCAGTGAAGTACTCTCAGGGTTTATCTTGTAGTCCTGTACATTATTCTGTAGATCCTTTGTCTGTGTCATCCATGTGGATGAATCATGGCCAATGCTTGACCAGTTTGCTCTCTGTAAGAGCTTAAGAGAAAGTTTTCTCTTCATGTGACTCTCCCCAGGCACACTATAGAACTTCAATCTCTTTCCTCTCTGGCTCCATAATCTCCTTGTTCAGAAAATTTGGAGCTCACCTGAGTTTCATGATGTTGTAGTACAGGTTCTCCTATGTCCTGAGTCTTCGCTGACCTTGAAAGGGTAGGTCCAAAATGTTGGCTGGCCTTGTGGCTCTTCTATTTCTTCAACTCTGACTTGTGAACTTAGGTTGTTAACCATCCAGAAGAAAAGCTGATTAGTATCTTGCAGCATATGCCATTCACTTTGCCTTATCTGACTCAATTGATTTTACTTGTTGTACGTTTCCTTTTGTATTTCTGCTTTTCGCTTGTTATACTAGGGAGACTATATGATATTTACACATGTGTGTCTGGTTTATTTCACTTATGAGTATATGTTCAAGTGGCATCCACTTCAGTATAAATGCTTCTAGTCTTTTTTTTTTTTTTTTTGACAGTGTCTGTCTATATAGTTCAGACTGCCCTTGAACTCATGATGTTTCCAACTCAGATTCCTGAGTGCTAGGGTTTTAGATGTGCATTCCCACACCAAGCTAAAATTGCCTATTAAATTGTGGATTACAAAGAAGTTGGAGGGAAAATCAAAACTAATCTAGGAAGATATCAATAAGAGGGACCCCTCTCTATGAGGGAGCACAAACAGACGTAGATGAAAATGATTATTAACTAGGTGTGGTGCTGTGGTGCTGCAAGCCTAATTCTAGCACTCTGGGAGGATGAGGCAGAGGATCATAGGTTCAAGCTCAGCTTGGCAATTTAAATATGACCCTGTTTCAAAGTTTAAATAAATAAGTTAATAAATTAATATTGTGCTGGAGATATAACTCAGTGCAAAGGCCCTGGGTTCAAATCCAGTATATAAATATAACTGTAGCTCTGTCTTCCTAGAATATCCTTTAGAACATTTTGAAGAGCTAGTGCACTAGTCAAAATTTTCCTCAGGTGTTCTTTGTCATGGCAGTATCTTATTTCTCCATCAGTTTTGAAAGATAGTTTTGCTGAGTGCATCAGTCTAGGTTGGAGGCTGTTTTCTTTTAGGGCTTGAAATACTTCACTTAAAACTCTCCTTGACTTGAGGGTCTGTGCAGAGAAGTCTGCTGTCTGCTGT
>PVKA01016524.1:12591-47833 GCA_004027165.1 Ctenomys sociabilis
TTTTTTTTTTTTTTTTTTTTTTTTTTTTTTTTTTTTTTTTTTTTTTTTTTTTTTTTTTGATCATGGTTAATTGGAGTTCTATATGACTCACTTATCTATATGTCAAATTCTTTTTCTCTGCCAGGTAAGATTTTTGTCACTACTTCCTGAACAGGTTTTTGTTGTTGTTTGTGATATCTCCTGCTTTTCCACTGACTCTTATTAACCTTTTGTTATTCTTCTTTGCATCATCCAGCAGTAGCTGGATTGATTGCTCCTGGTCCTTTTTTTTGTTTGTTTGTTTTGTTTTTGAGAGTGTAAACAATTTTATTATTATTATTATTATTAATTTTTATTTTATTGAAGTACAAATATCAATGAGACAGTTTTAAGATACCTTGACAAGATAAATTTTTTTAAATGGTACAGGGTCTCACTACACAGCTCAGACTTATAGTGATCTTCCTGTTTTCAGCCTACCCAGCACTGGGATTACAGGTGTGTGCCACCATATCTGGTCTCAGCATGCTTGGGGCTGGGGCTGGTGTAGCCTATGGTGGCAAGGATTGAACCCCAGTCCCTGTGCTTGCCTAAACAGGTACTTAGTCTGTTGAGCTATCTTGCTGGACTGTCCTTTGCTATTTTTTAAGAAATCTTTCTTTTCATGATTACTAACTACAATCTTCTATATCTGAAATTTTGTCCTCAAATTGGCTCATTGTGATTAATATACTTTCAGTGGAATTTAATCTCCTGAATATCATCTGAATCTGTTTTATGGATTCCATTTTTTTCTTTTGTTAGGCATTCATGGTTTCCATCATTTTCCTAAACTCCTCTTTTTAAAAAAAATCTGTATCTTTTCCAGAGTCACTAATCATGTCTTTCATTATGTTCCCCATCCCTGTAGTTATTTGAGTAGTTATTTCTTATTTGATTTTTTTTCTAGGGCCTTGTTCATCAGCTTTTTTACTTCTGCTGTTACCACTTCAGACAGTCCAGGAGAGTGCATTTTGAGTTGTTCCACATCACTGTCTCCCGGGTTTGCCTTGGTAAGTCTGGAGTTGCATGTTCTCATTAATTGTCAGCTCACTGTCTTTCTTTTTTGTTTATTTAATTCATGGATTTATGCTTATAAATTGCCTATGGTAAGTAGGTTTACTGCTAGTGTTTAGAACCCTTAGGAAATGACCATTTCTCAAAGGTATTTTTGAGGTATGGCTGACTTTTGAGCTTTGAGTCTGTTGCAAGATTCTACCTCTTCAGTTTATTGGGGGTGAGAAGTTGCTACCTACTTGGCCCAGACCCTGGTTCTCTGGCACTGAGCTATAGCAATTTTTATGACCCTTAGGCAATCTCAGTTTTGGTATACCAGATCATAAATTATATGCAGTAAATAGAGCATCAATATGATGAGTTTACCCTCAAAGGAGAAAATTTAAAAGGGCTTAAGGGAAAAAAGACAGAAATTACAGAAAGAGAAGAGATTAGAAGCAAGACTGGAGCACAAAGGGAGACCACATTAACTTTTGGAAACGTAAAGAAGATGGAAAGAAAGCAGGAAGAAAAAACAGGAATAGAACAGGATAATAACACTGGAAATCATATTAACACTCATGGAAAAGACAAGAACAATCAATCAAGAAAGAACAGAACAAAACAAAAAGCAAGAAGAGAGAGAACAAATGCACATCCATGTTGTTACTGGTAGACAATGTGGGCAGGCAGAGTCCAGTTCTAAATTGATTAATCCCAGAAAGCCAGCTGTAGCTTTGTGGCAGGGTAGTGGATTATCCCAGCAAGCCTGAAGCTTTAGTCCACTGCAGTTCAATCTAGTTTCTGGCTACAAGGCTATTTTCATGTGGGTTGCACTGGAAGTGGTAGGTTGGAGTTACTTTTTGTAATTCTAATAACTTTTCCCTGAAATTACAATTGTGGACTCCTCTGAATGAGGAGTCCAGTAGAGAGGAATCTTCACATAGTTCCACAGTAAACAAAGCCAGTGGTCAAATAAATCTGGGAATTTTGAAGGCTTGAGGATTTACACTACAAAATCAAAACATAAAAATACTGAAAAACTCTTCAGTAAAATGTATTTAATATTTCTCTCCTTGATATTTTTCAGAAGAACTAAAAACATCGTGCAGCAATATATAAGCACAATTTGTGATAGCTAAATCTTTGAAGCAATCCAAATGCCCACCAACTGAGCAATGGATACAAAAGATGTATGCAATGGAGTGATACTCAGTTATAATGAAAGGTAAACTCGGGCTTTTCTAAGTAAATGGGTGCAACTAGAGATCATACTCATAAATGAAACAAATCAGACCCACACGTGTAAACATCATATTATCTCCCTATTATAGGAACTTGAAAGAGTAAATAAAATCTGAAAGATACAATAAATATTGTGAAAGGGAAAGAATATGTTCAAAGGGAAGGAACAACTGGGATGAGGAAAAGGAGTAAAGAAAGAAAGGGAAAAAATATGTACAGAAACACACACACACACACACACACATACAAATGATAGCTAAGATAATTGTAGTACTAAGCCATATTCAAGCCGGGCGTGGTGGTGCATGCTTGTAATCCTAGCACTCGGGAGGCTGAGGCAGGAGGATTGTTGTGAGTTCGAGACCAGCCTGAGCTACAAAGTGAGCTTAAAGCCAGCCTGAACTGCATAGTGAGACCCTGTCTCAAAAAAAAAAAAAAAAAAAAAAAAAACAAAAAAAAACCATATTCATTTATTGAAAGAAGCAATTAATGCTTAATAATTTTTTGACAAAATTTGCATTCTTATTTCTGGTAATCTAAACAACTACTTTGGAGACAACAATATTATTGAATTCATATCATAGTGTTTTTTTAGATTCTGTATCATTTCTAATGTTTTTTAAATTATTTTTTATTCCTTAAAATAGAAAAATGTGCTTAAATTTTCTTTCATGTTTCTCTTTTTGCCTTTGTAATGACAGTAACTTTCCTAGCATTCTGCTTAGGGAAATCTTTAGAGTCAAATAATGCTCATGAATATAAATACCTATTCAGGATGCTTGGTTGATGGATTTCTTTCTTATGACCATCTATTGTAAGATGATTAGTTTCTGCATATTTGCCTGTGTGATAGAAAGCTCATGCATATCCTCTCACTGCTCTCCATCCATTATCTGGACACTAAAACAGAAAATTCAATGTATTATGATGTAAATAAAAAGGTCAGTCATGTCTATCAAGAACACTGGTTGCTAAGAGAAGTAGAAACATGTCTCTTTTTCCAATGATCTGAGTCATCTCCCCAGAGTCTGTTACTTCTTAACTTCTGGAAAAATAAAGTAACAAAATTCTTGCCATTTTTTGAGGGAAGGACATAGAGGACCCAGTGATAACTTTTGGATGCTAAGAGAATAACTGACTGATGGTTACTGGAAAGGAAGCTCTGTCTCCACCCAAACTTGGGCAGTGGCATAGCTGCCGACAGATGGAGTTTCCTAGATTCCTTACATCCATTCATTATTTTCTATAGTTCCCATTGTCAGGGGCATGTGATGCATATTTTAATAACCCAGAAACTGCAACTCATATTTTGCCCTTAAGTCTACTCTTCATACTGCCTTCAGAGGGTTGTTTCTGAAATGCAAATGTAGTTACTTTCTCTGTCTCAGTATCCCCTTGGAATAAAGAGCATAAACCTCAGGTGAAGAAAGGAACAAGATATGCACCATAAGTGAGAGATTTTAAACAACTTCAGAAATAAGGAGATCAGCAAAGATGAAGTAGGATTTGAGAGAGTGAGACTGAGGGAGAAGCTGTAAAAGGTCCACAGAGAGGCCATTGTGAGAACAGAGGATGGAGTAGGTACTGAGAAAAAAATGGTAGAGGAAGTAAAGCTGTAGAAAGCAATCTAAGACAGAAGTCTACCCAGAACCCATGACATCTCAGGGCTTGGAAATTCCAAGTATCACCAAAGCAAGGAATGAACAAAGGGCTCACAAACAGAAATACTTAAAAGTCTACATATAGGAAATTCTACCTTTTCACCGTTTTTTCTTATTCCCTGTGGAGAATGTCAGGCATTCAGATGTGTATGAGGCAGAAAAGCAAACAAATACACAAACATTTGTGTAGTATATTGTTATTTGTTACATTGTGTCCTCCCTAAATCCATATTATTGTGGTAGGGGGAGAGGTATGACCCTACTCTTTGTCTGGAACATAGAACAGTCCAGACCATAATTTCAGCATTATGTAGAAAAGAGGCAGACTTTAAAATAAAGGAAGATGGTTTATTTGAAAAAGGATTAAAAAAAATAAAGATGAACAGCTACTCTTGAAAAGTAGAGAACATTAGCAGTAAATGCTTGTGGATTTTTCTTCTCAGTTTTTTATTTAGTAGGACTGATTTCTCTCATACCCCATGCATGGACCTGGAAGTTGTTGCAGTCTGACTGGCTCTCTAGTTGTTTTTGATCTTGACGTAAGAATATCTACGTTCTTTCTGACCATTTGAGTGTTTTATTATGATAGTCCAAGAAAACAAACCTATGTATTTTTCTTAAGTAAAATCAAATAGCTCCAGAGGAAAGTTCTGTCTAATGGGGCATTTATGGATATCACCAGGTAGTGACTGGCTCACTAGCTCCCTTACCCTAAAGGAAAGACTGTTTGATGGCAACTTTGTTGCCCTTCACATAGAGCTCCTGATGAGGCTTGCACTAACTCTTAAATATAAACGCGCATACATACATAGGTACTTCTTAAGAAAGTTAAAGAAAATCCCCAAAATAAAATAGAGAAACTAAAATATGTAAAATATTTTCTTTCAGAACCATAGATGGAATAGACAATTTGAGGAAAGAAAGCAAACTTGGAAGCCTAGTTAGTAATTTTACAGAATTTGAGGAGATATTACTCCAGAAATCAAAGTAGGATCTGTGAAATAAAATAAGAAAGAAAAAAGAGACTGGAAGTTAAACATACGGTGGTAAAATAAAATTAATAAAATAGTTAAAAGATATTTAAAAGCTTTCACTCAAAGTAAAGAAAATAATAAACACAACAGCCCAACAGAGAGAAAGCATAAGTAGAAGTCACAGAAAGAAGGAATAAAGAAAATTATCATAGAAATAAAATAAGAGAATTTTTCACACCCAAGAAGTAAGAACCACCAAATTAAAATGGTCAATGAAAAAAAAAAATCTAAACACCTCTGTAAAATTTCAGGATGTCAACAAAAATAAAATACTAAGACCATTAAGAAAAAGTGTAAGAAAAAAAATCAGGTGATAAAAAAATGAAAACCAAGACAATATTGGACTTTTTTGGCTTCTTGAGACAAGTCAGCTTGGAACTCACTCTGAAGCTCAGGATGGCCTCAAGCTTACTGCAAGCCTCCTGCCTCCTGTGGGATTAGAGGATTGTGGCACAATGACCATAAATATTGGATTTTTTATCAGCATAAATTTCTTAATTTAACATGAGGGAACTATACTAAAAGTTGTAGGAGAAAATTGTATTTAACCTGAAATTATAATATCCTACAATGTATCACTCAGTTACTCAGATTAAATAGAGATACTTTTAGAAATGCAGGAAGTCATAAAATGTACCTACTATAATTTTTTCTTAGAAATTTATTTGAGGATAAGCTATGATAAAATAAATGTAGTAATCAAGAAAGAAATACTCATGCAATTATGGAGAATGACTTCATCCAAGATATAGAACAGAAAAAACACAGAAACTGAGCCATGGATCAGACTTAGAAATGGACAGAAGGCAGCAGGTTAGAGTGCTTACTGAGAAAGGTTTCAAAAAGATGGGAAAACAAATTCAATACAATCCCAATTAAAATACCATTAGTATATCTCACAGATCTGGAGAAAATATTCCTAAAATATATTTGGAACTAGAAGAGACCTAGAATAGGAGAAGCAATCCTGGGTAACAAAGGAAAGGCAGGAGATACCACAATCCCTGACTTGAAATTATATTACAAAGCTACTGTGATAAAATCAGCTAGCTACTGGCAGTAAAACAGATGTGAAGATCAATGGAACAGATTAGAAGATGCATACACAACTAAAACACACTCAGCCACCTGATCTTTGACAAAGGGGCCAAACATGTTCACTGGAAGAAAGATAGCCTGTTTAATAAATAGTGCTGGAAAAATTTGCTTTCTACATGCCAAAGGCTAAAATTAGACCCATGTCTATCACCATGCACTAAACTTCAGTCAAAATGGATGAAACATTTAAATATTGAAACAGAAACAATCTTCTGGAGGAAAAAGTAAGTAGAAATCTTAAAGGCACAGGGATAGAGAGTTAATGAATAAAACCAAAATGCATGAGAAATACTTCAAAGAATCAACAATTAGGATCTCATCTTTTTGAAAAGTTTCTGCCCATCCACAGAAATCAGGAACAGTAAAAAGAAGACAATTTGGGAAAAAATTATAGCTGACTGTCCCTCAGACAAAGGCTTTTTATCTAGAACAGTACAAGAATTAAAAAGAATCAGGCCTTCAAATTTCAAAGGCCCAATGCGAAAAATTGGCATCTGATGTGAATACAGATCTCTCAGATGAAGAAATACAAATGGCTGAGTTCAATACCTGGTACTAAAAAAAAAAAAACACCAAAAAACAAACAAACAAACAAACAAAAAACAGAAAGAAATACAAACTGCAACTAAATATATAAAAAATGTTCAGAATCATTGATTATTTGAGAAATGCAAATTAGAACAACACTGAGATTCCATCTCACCCCAAAAAGAATGGTTATCATCAAGAAGTCAAACAATAAAAAATGCTGCAGGGGCCTCTGGGAAAAATGAGTCCTTCTCCAATATTGGTGGGAGTGCAGACTGGTACAATGAGTGTGGAAATCAGTGGGGAGATGTATCAAAAAGCTAAGATTTGTGGCCCCACTCAAGCCAACTATTCCCCTTCTGGGAATTTTTCCAAAAGAGCTGAAAACATCATACCACAGTCATATATGTGCACCCATGTTCATAGTCGGGCAATTTCTCATAGCTAAATCTTGGAAACAATTCATATGCCCATTAACTGAGGAATAGATAAAAAAGATGTGGTATTTTATACAATGGAGTATTACTTAGCTATAAAAGAGATAAATTTGAGACCTTTATAGGTAATTGGATATAAATAAAGACCATACTCATAAATGAAAATCAGACCCACATGTGCAAACATCGTGTTTTCTTGCTAGTGTAAGAACCTGAAAGATTAATTAAATATGTGAAAGATACAATAAATACTGTGAAAGGGAAGGAATCTGTTCAAAGGGAAGGAAAAACTGGGATGAGGAAAAGGACAGCAGAAGAAGTTGGGGGGAGAGAGAGATATTTATGCATGTATGCAAGATAGCTTGGATAATTGCATGCTGATTTCTGCTGGTCTACAGAGGGGAGCAATTGATGTTTAAATTTTTTCTTATCCTTCTTAGTTTCTTATAACTTTTTTCTATAAACAATTTTGCATGCTTATGTCTGCTAATCTGAACAACTAATTTGAAGACAATATTATGCAATACAGCGACCATTGTTGAATTGCTATTGACTTGTTTGGTGAAATTCTATATTGCTAAGAAGAAAGATTTGTACTAATAGTGTTTAGAAAAGATGTCGTGTCAGCATCTTGTACTATGAATAATTATTGTAACTGTCCTACTAGCCTCTTTTGAAACTGTCTTGTTGCTATTTGTTTCTCAATAAAATTAATAAAAAAGAAATTCTGTATTGATTCTAATTTTTTCATATTTTGTATTATGTTTTGATAATAATAAAACGATGAGGAAGGCTTACTAGATTATTTATTATTGAAAGTATGAAAAAATTGGGAGCAAGATCAAGACAGTTTATAATTCTAGCACAAAATCAAACTGGGAATATAAATATGACAATTGATATTGTAGATAAAAACAAGAAAGGAAACAATCAAAGGCTGTGGTGTAGTTCTGTAGTGAATAATTTTAAAATCTATTCATGGCTATAATAGTTGATGTGTTGTGTCAAATTGAAACTGAGAAGTTTTAAAACTTACCTGATTCAGTAGGCAACCAGGGTCTGCATTTTGTAAACATCATAAGCTTGGGAAAGAGGAGGGGATAGAGATGATATTGGTGCATAGCCAACATAGCCAACATATAAGGTAAGGGACAAAGAGAGGCTTGCTTTTCCCCTTTTGCTCTTGTTGTTTTTTGCTGTCTTTTGCTTCCTTGGAGCCAGCTGATTATAGACTGAAACTTCCACCAACTGTGAGCTAAATAAACCTATCCTTCTTTAATTTGGGTGTTGGGTATTTTGTCTGAGCAATGAGAAAAAAGTAACTAGGACAGAATTTGGTGCCGGAGAAATGGGATCATTGCTGTGGCTATACCTGACCGTGTGGTCCAGAGTCTTTGTGAATGGCTTATGGGAAGAGATTGGAAAGATTTGGAGATGATGCCTGAAAGATTAAAGCTGGGAAACTTTCAGCTATTCTGTATGCGAAATTCTAGTCAGAACTGTAAAGATAGAGCTGAGCAGATCTCAACTGCTAACAAGTAATAGGAGAATATGAAAGATGACATAAGGGCTTCACAGGAAGTCAAAAGTCTTTACCCTAAGCAACCTCAAAACTGCAAAGGTGAAAGACTTGGTTTTGAAGAGAAAACCAAAGTGCCATGTTCCAGAATGGAAGCATGGAAAATTTGTTCCTCAGAAGTGGATTCACAATTCCCAGTGATCCAGACACTAGATCCTAGTTAAGAGAGAGGAAAGCCTGGCTACTGCTTTATCTCACAGCAGACCTTGGCATCATCCACACGGTGCTGGTTTTAGAATGCAAGAGTTTTGGGGCTAAGAAGGCTTTCACCCTGGTTTCAGAAGGCCTTGGAGACTAGGCAGTATAGCCCTGAGAGTGCAAAATGTGAAGCTGTGAGTGGGTCATCTAAGGAAATCTGCAAGGAGGTAGTAAAGTGGGCCTAAGAGAGAAGCCACAGGAGCTACAACCACTATAAGTGTCATAAAGGTGGAGCCACATAAACCCTTTGGAGTTCATGATTTGCCACAGATTGCTTCAGAGGCTGGACAGGGAACTATAGGACTTAATGTCTGGCCTGCTGGATTTTAGACTTGCTTTGGTCCCAATCTTTGGTATGCTGCTGCTTGTAACTTTTGAAATGAAAACGTACAGGGGCTCACAGCTAAGAGTCTGCTTTAAATCTCAGAGGAGACTTGGCACTTGGACTTTTCAGCAATGCAGAAACTGTTAGAGCTTTGACAGTTTTTACAAATGGACTAAATACCTGGTATATAAAGAGATGTACATGAGTCTTTGGTGGTTCAAGGGAAGAATGTTATGGTTCTAATGTAATAAAATTTTTATGGGCTTAATACTGGTTCTTAAGGGTTGTTAAACATGTGCTAAAATGTTCAAATTGTGAAATGAAAAGAATACATATGTCTTAATTATTTAACTGCCCTACTAACCTGTTTTGAAGCTGTGTAATTGTTTTTTAAAGCCTTTTTTTCTCATTAAAATGAATTTTAAAAAAATAATAAGTATGTCTCTGTATCTGGAAAAATGCTTTAAAGAAATGTATCTGTTTCCAGATTAACAAGTGGTGGATTATAGTGATTGATACATTGTGTCAAATTCAGAATTGATAAGCTTAGAAGCCTAACTAAGTGACTCAGCAGGAGGCCAGGGTCCTCACTTTTTAAACATCCTGAGCTTGTGGAGGAGGAAGACATGAAGGTAGTGTGGGCAGATACCCAGCCTACAACATAAGGGGGTAAAAAAGGCCAGCTCCGCCCCTTTTCCTCTTGTTGCTTTTGCCGTCTTCTGCCATCTCTGGGTGCTGCCTGTCACCACGTCGGCTGTTGTGGAGCCAGAAGATTATGGACTGAAACCTCCACAAACTGTTTTAAATAAACCTTTCCTTTCTTAACTTGGGTGTTCATCTCAGCAGTGACAGAGAAGTAGCTAAGACAGTGGCCAAAGCACAGAATTTTTTAAAAAACATGTTATTGCAATTTATTCAAATCAATCTCTGGTTTTATTTTTAAAAAAAACACTTTCAAATTAAGAAAATATCACAGGTGCAGTAATGTCTGCAGTCCCCACTCTGTGGATTGTTGGCTCTGTCCAATGTCTTTGTCATAAAGAGCTTTAATTTTAAAATAAGATCACTACCTTTTCTTTTATGGCTTGCTCTGTTTCCTGTTTAATACATTATTCCTTATTCCAATATCATATATATTCTTTCTTTTCCATCTTCTTCTTTTTTCCCTCAGAGTTGTTGTGAAACTCAAATTTCTTTATTTGTATTTTAACTTGAAGAGTGAAAAATAGAAGCAAAAACAAAGAGAAAAATGACATAAACAGGGTAACATACGATACATAAGTTACAGATTTTCAAAACATGGATGGCTAATTATATATTATATATACAATATTTTAATAAAGCAATATAATATTTTAATAAAACAATCCAACACAGATCAGCAGGCCACAATAGAAGTGGGTTATCCACAGAAATTGTTGACTTGAGCCATTCATAGTTCATTATATTAATATGAATTTACTTTATATACCTCATTTTTTATACTTTTCTGCTTAAGACCAAGTTAAAGCAAGACCTACAGAACAAGAAATGTAATTTTGTATCAGATAAGATCAATCAGGTACTCTCAGGGTTTATCCTGTGACCCTGTACCGCACTTTGTAGATCCCTTGTCAATGTCAGCCATGCAGATGAATTACGGCCATTGCTTGACCAATTTGTTCTCTGTGGAAGCCTGAGAGAAAGTTTTCTCTCCATGCGACTCTCCTTAGGCACACTGTACATCACAGATTACATTCCTCTGTGGCCCCATAATCTCCTTGATCAGGAAATTTGGGGCACAACTGAGTTACATGATGTTACAGCACAAATTCTCCTATGTCCTTGAGTCTTCACTGACCTTGAAAGGTTAGGGCCAAAATGTTGGCTGACCTTGAAGCTTTTCTTTTACTCCAATTTTTGATCTGCAAACCTAGGTTGTTAACTCTCCAGAAGAGAAGTTTATCATTACCCTGCAACATATGCAGTTCAGTTTACCCACACTATTAGTCTAAATATCAGACATCATAGACATACCGTGGAACACGTATTTTCCATCACGTATTGAGATACTAAACTGTAAGTACATATAGAATATGAAGAAGAAAATTTAAAAAAATAGGAACGAACACTGACATATATCTACATAGATATTTAGAAATACATCTATATACAGCATAGTAGCATTGTAGCATGACTGTCTTGTGACTTTTTTTTGTCTTATTTTTCATTTACTGCCCTTTAAAAAAGGGCAGTATAGTAATAGCTGGTGTGTCCTGACAAGAAGTACATATTTAGAAGACCAGAATGACAGGCATTTGGAGTGAAGAACAGAAAATTTAGTTCTGCTCACAAATAATGAATTCTGATAAGTAGAGGTATAGATGAGAAACTGAGAGATGGATGTGCAGGAGGATCTATTAGAAGTTGAAAGCATATTATTATTCTCATCTCACAACTTGGGGAATTAAGAGATATTGTTTGCATTTACATTAATGGATTAATTAAAAATAATTTGTTGAGGTACTATTTCCAGATTCCTAGATTATGTTTAGGACTCCTTTTAAGAAGTTATTACTACATGTAAGATGGAATACTTAAGTGATGATTTTTATGAACTTGGAAATTTAGTTTATATGCACATAAACCCTCTGCATTATGTTATCTATTCATACATATGCCTGTTTACTTTGAGAACCTATTTCATCTCCTATACCTAATCAAAGGATCACTTTGTTTTCAAAGTTTAATGTAGAAAAAATCAAATTAATTTTTTTAAAGTTGACAACTCATGCATACACTTCATATTCTAATTATATAATTCAGCAGAAAAGTCCACTGCAGTTTGTACACTCAGAGATTTAACATCAAATGCCAAAGCATCAGTATGAACAGAGAATCTTTGCACTGTCACACAGAAGTAAGTTAAAAAAGTCTTAGAAAGGTCCTCCAAGGATTGATGTGTAAATATTTTCCTTTATATAAATTTGTATTCTCATTTCCATTTGTTCATGTGCCTCAGTTGAAATACAACTCCAAAGGATGCTTTTATGTACAAATAATATGTGCTGGTATTAAAAGAACTAGGTACTGATTCTGACTTTATGAATAACTGACTAGGTGACTATAGATAAGTCAAGGAAACTCTGGTTCTCATCCAGACTGAATGTTTTTTAAAAGTCTTTTGTAATGTGCACACTGCTTTGATGAGCTCTAACATTTGAATATATTGTGCTCCCCAATTTGTTCTCCAGAAAAAGCTCTTAGTAAGAATTCAACTTTAATGTGGCAGCTATGCTAAAACAGTACTTCTGGAGAGCCCAAAGGAATAAAGATCTGAAGGGATGAGAGGTTAGTGAGAGTCCTAAACTTGTTGCACTGCAGAGGAAACTCTTAGACTTCCCCAGCTAAACATCCAGTTGCAATCCTTTCCCTAGGTTCATGTCTGTATCCATGTACCTGCAACTTCCCATTCCAAACCTACTTTTCATACCTAGATTAACATCTAAAGGGCCAGCCAAATAGCTCAGCAGATTAAAGCACCCGCAAGCAGGCACAGGGTTTGATCCCCAGGCCTGCTGTGCTGGTGCTGCCCCCAGGGTGCACTGAGAGGGCAATTGAGACTAGGCATGGTAGTGCATGCCTGTAATCCCAGCACTTGGGAGACTGTAAACAGGAGAATCACTACTAGTCCCATCTAGTAGTGAGACCCTGAACACCCTGTAGACTCTTCCCTAAAAATACAGAAAAAAACAAAAGCCTGAATCGACTAATGAAGACAAAGAAGAGATCATAAAGGAAAGTAACAAAAATTTTGCAATCATTTAAAGTTAAAAATTTACAACAGAAACCAAGATTCTCTTTGTCACTCTACCAATATCAAAGTCAACTTCCCTGTAAAAACTCAACTATTTGCTATAATGATCTTCTATTAACAGCATGTAGCTTTCTCAGTACATGTATTTCTCTGTTCAGTTTGAGGCAGAAGTATATTCCACAGTCAATGATCCAACTGTGCACTTACCTCTGAGGAAACTGTCAGATTTCCTTCCTTCTCTTTCATTTCAAAGAGCAGTTGTATATTAGCATAGGTCCAAAATCAGAGTTGAAATATGTTATTACATTAGCTACAAAAGAAGCAGTAGAGGTAACCAGAAATGAGGAACAGGAAATTTCTGATAAATAACTGTGGTGGTTATCTAGAAGCTGAATTGAATCATAGAGACACAAGAGTTTGCAATTGCATTTTCAATTGCAGATTTAAAAGTAACTGCCTCCCACTTATATGATAGTGTCAGTTTAACTCAAAATTTGAGTATGGCTTTATAGGCTTAGCATTCTGTTATCTAATAATGTCAGACACCATTTATTTATGAGGCTAACATGGAGTACATTTGAGTTTAGGAAAAGAAATGTTGAAAAAGAATAATAGAGTATCTCTGATATGTGTGGTATTACAAATGTTAATAATTTAATGGTGAAATAAATGAGATTGCCTTTTGACAGAGGTGGTATTCACTGAGGAAAATGTGCATCTGATATTTTTTAGCTGGGTTGTTATTGGGTTTGGAGTTAGATAAGAGATGAAAAACATCCACAACTAATTTTATTTTTTAGAAAAGTGAAACGCAGAGGAGCATTGAGATTCTCTGGGACTGTGAGGTCTCTGCAGCGACACTGACTGACCCTTGCTCATGTCCCTTCATTAATGGAGTAGCCCTTGTGATTATTTAAAAGACTGAACTGTGTCTGAAGACACTGGCCTTGCCCCTGCAGACTCATAACTTCTTTCTCTGCTCTCGGGAAGAAGAAGCAGAGAACTCTAACCCAGGATGTCTCTGCACACACATTTTTTGGTTCTTTGTTCTTTTCCAGGAAGAAAGATGGTGTTACTCTTTTTTCCTCAGGAAAGAGAACTTTTCAGATACCCAGATGTTGCCTGATAAAACTGGCCAGAGAAGATAGGAAGGAGTGTGACTGGGGTGCCTGCTCGAGCCCTGCTAGCTATTAGTTACTTTATTGCAGGACAGCATAGTAGACCTCCCTTGCTTCCCAGATCCCCCTCATCTCCCTTCCATTTTGCTGTCTTTTCCCCCAACCCTGAATTTGGCCTTCCATAGTAAAAGGTCAGTATGTTTTCTACACTTGGGAAATCTCATTCAAGAATTTTTGTCAATGGGCAAGTCATAAGAAGCCCTTCCATTTTAGGACTCGTTGACGTCACCAAGGAGGCGATAAATATCTGTTGATATAATTGGATGTGAGATTCAGTGTTGAAATAGCAAAACTCTGTCCCTCGCTCCTTGGCAGGGCCCTATGATTTATGCAGGAGCAGAGGCAGCACGCAATTGAGCTGTCAAGAGAGCGTCAGCTTATTAGGCAAATGCTGCGTGCTTTCTGAAGAGGGTCGACACTATAAAATCCCACACCGGGCTCTGGTGTGGAGAAACTCAGAGCCCAAGTACGTTAAGAGACTGAAGAAAAAGAGAAGAGACAAAGACAAAGAGACAGGGAACAGAAACAAAGGGAAGAAAACCTTCTTTAGAGAAAGCCCCGGAGCCGGCGCTCTGCAGAGAGGTGACTGCGCCCGGCTCACCTGCGAAGCGCCTGGGAAGGTAGGGAGCGCCTAGACGGAAAGGCGCCACCAAGTTTGCGCTGCCTGAGCTGCTGCGGTATGCGCGGCAGAGCCAGCTGCCGTGTGTGTGTGTGTGTGTGTGTGTGTGTGTGTGTGTGTGTGTGTGTGTACTGTGGTTGTTGTTGTTGCTGACTGAGCCTTACTATTCTAATACTAGCTGAGATGTGTGCAAAGCAAACTTAGACGGCTGCTGAGCATTCCCCTCCCTGTCTGGGTCAAGGCACCCCCGCCTCACTCTGACCCACATCGATGCTGACACTTAAGGAGTCAAAGACAGGGATGGAGAGAGAAGGAGGACCTGGCTCTCAATTTGGAAGAATATAATGAGATTCCTGAAGGGGACTGAACAAAGTGGATGAGTTCTGAAATTTGTGCTTTATTCCTAGGCTCAGGGGAGTCTGCTCTTGGAAATAGTTTTCGGGCATTGTTAGGCAGAGGACTCGGGGACTATGCCCCCGGCATCTCAAAAGAAGAGTTACTTTTGCTTGGCGAGGGATACGCTTCGGTGCCCAGCCTAGCAGGCGTCTTTTCCCGAGGCCCACAAATCCCAAAGCGTAGCTTCAGCACCGCGGACAGCGTCCGCGCACTCCTAGGGGCGGGAGCTGGCAAGTCTTTGGGGTGTCGGGCTGGAAGACCGCGAACGCACCTTCCCGCGGAGATAAACTCTGATCAACTCTTTCTTCCTCTCTTCCCTTCCTTGCTCTGCCCGTGCCCTCTGCCGCAGTGAGCGTCCCTAACATGCGCTGGCCGCTGCTCATGTCCGCGGGAGTCCTGCTGATCGCTCTCCTGCCCTGCCCGCCATGTAGGGCCCTCCTCAGCCGGGGGCCTGTCGCGGGCGCCCGACAAGTCCCTCAGTCCCCGCAGCCCCTGGATTTCTTCCAGCCCCCGCATCAGCCCCAGCAGCTCCAGCCACTTCAGTCTCGTCCGGTTCTGCTCCGCATGGGAGAAGAATACTTCCTCCGCCTGGGGAGCCTCAGCAAGAGTCCCGCTGCTCGCTTCTCACCCGGCTCTTCGTCCCTTGCTGGAGGCAGCCGCCCCTCGCAGGACCAGGCACCCTCCAACTTTTTCCGCGTGTTGCAGCAGCTACAGCTGCCTCGGCGCTCGCTCGACAGCCCCGCGGTTCTCGAGAAGCGAGGCGGCGGGAGCGCTCTCCACGGCCACCAGGAGGCACTAGGGAGGGAGCGACGGTCCGAGGAGCCTCCCATCTCCCTGGATCTCACCTTCCACCTTCTCAGAGAAGTCTTGGAAATGGCCAGGGCTGAGCAGTTAGCGCAGCAAGCCCACAATAACAGGAAACTGATGGAGATTATTGGGAAATGAAATGGTGCATTTGGCTGAAATGATCTCACATTTAGCACAAAAAAAATTTAAAAATACAGCGTTCTGTACCATAGTGCTGCTCTGATATTATTTGTTTATTTTTCTATAGCTTGAAACATAGAGAATGTACAGGGAGAGATTCTATACACCTTAATTAGCATGCAAAGTGTATTCATGTGCAGTAACAATGCCGTGTCATTTGTATGGTCGTTTACTTTTAGTTTCCATGTCCGGATGTCTTTATAGTAGTGTTTTAAAAAACTGTAGTAGACCCAGGAAACATTTTGAAGCAGATGGAAATTGATCAACTGTTTTTCTAGTAGTCAGTGCCAAAGAGAATGCTGTTCTCTTGAGTAGTGGGTAAGAAAAAAAATATGTAAACTCTGAATCAACTTTTTTTTTTTCTTGTAAACGTTTCAATAATAAAACAGCTTTCTGATCGTTGGCCAATTTGGTTGTGTAAGAGAATGTTGAATATTTATTTATATTTTTAATAAAAGCTTCAAATGTTATTATAATTTCAATGGTCTTAGCTCCTGGATTCTCCCAACTACCCCCAGAATAAAAAAGAAACATATTCCCACAGAATCCCCAAATTGCCTGAATTTTATTTTCTACCATGATTAGTGACCATACAGAAGCTGCAATTTTCTTAGGCTTATCTCTGTACCTCAGATTAAATTTCTGAGTCTATACTCAATACTCTGGGAAATTGTTTCCATCTTTAAAACTTGGTAATTTCTGCAAATGGAAGATCAAATCATAATGGAAATAACATTTAACTTTGATCAATTATGAGATGGGAAATAGCAGAGAAGAGAAGAATGAAAGGAAAAGAAAAGAAAAATAGAGGCAGGCATTCTTCCAAACCATATATACGATTTGGAGATATATATCCAAGAAACTGTATTGTTTCTCCATGACAAAGGCTCACTTTATCAAGCTCCTACTTTACCATAAGGTATTTTTTCTAAGGTATTTTCCAGTTAGAGAAACTTACTAGCATCTCTATTAAAAACAACTAAATTTAGTTGCTATAAAATGGCACTTAAGAGAATTGTTCTTGTAAAGGACATTTTGACTTCCATAACTATACAAATTCTCTTCACATTTATATCTATGCTGATTAATACTAATCAGTCTGATTCTTAGGAACATGAACTGTCTTTATTCACTTCTAAAATAGAACAGCACATCTAAGTAGCTTTACAATGTATTTACCTTTGTCAGTTTAGCTATAGATTAAAATTTCAATCAAATGATTAATATTCCAAAATTAATTTATATGGATGAGGATACTTCTTCCCTTGAGGGCTTTGAAGTGCACTTGACTAATGGATTAATAAGAGAACATGGAGCACTGAATAAGTCATTATAAGACTAAATTTTTAAAAACAGCATTTATTTAAGAGTCTACACAGAGCACAGTTACACATATGTTCTGAAAGAGGCATCATGGGGGGACAAATAAAACAGGATTTAAATATTTATAATAAGTGATGTGATATATTCGTTCTACAGTTTTCCAGATTGATGCCATAGTGAACACAGGAGAAAGTAGACAGTTTTTGCTGGAGGATATCTTTCAGTTAAAGGACTTGATATAGCAACATCTAGAATTAAGATTAGGAATATATCGCAAGAGATGTGGTAAGCTTTCAGCCTTCTAGGTTTAAAAGTGTCACTAAATTCAAAGAACATTTCTGGATATATATTCAGTGACATCTTACAGAAAAGAGGAAAACCTAGTAAGTCATTTTTGTAGCTTTGGTCAATGATTTTTTTTTTTTTTGTCTATGTATATTGATAAACCATTCACTTTTGAACTGATGCTGAATTTTACTGGTCACCTGCATTGTAAAGAAAGGAAATAAGTGCTATTAAGATTATAAAAAAGTTAGTGCCTATTCAAGACGAGAGTATAGAGCCTACTTTGTTGAATACTTGCCACTTTTAACTGATGCACAAAATACTACACTTACACACCCTTTATAGTGTTTCCACACAACGAGAGATTTTAATAATATCCAGTGTCTTTTATTCCACTGCTTTCTGCAATTACTTTCTGAAAAAATTCTCTTCCTCAATGTTAGGTAAGTCACCTGGAATTAAAGTCTCTTTTTCTTCTTTCAGAAATTTTGTCCAGAGGTCCCATTCATCGTTGCTGTTTGTTAATTTCCCCTAGGTTCCTTGTTCCTGTGCACATCACAGCTAGGTGAGCAGAGGGGCAGCAGTTGGAATGAACATCATTCATTGAGGGAGTTCAACCAGGAGAAAGAGAAGACGTGGCGAGCTGGCTCAGAATCAGCTCCGTTCCCACTGTCTGAAGCTGCAGCCTGTTGCTGGGAAGGAGGGGCCTCACATCCAGTCTGCAGTAGAAAAATTGTAAATCAGAGGAAGAAGAGGCTGGTAACTTGGGGACTGACCCGGTCACTGTTCTACTGAGGAGAAAGGACAACAATAATAATTATATGAAACATAATTATTATTAAGGCCAGAAAGCAAGCTCAGGTTATCTTGGCCATTATCAAGAGCCATGGAAGTAATTCACACTCATGATTCAGAACAGGACAACACTAATGCATGCAGTGGAAGAAAGTTCTACTATTTAAAAAAAGAGTAGAGGCTGTTCTACTATTTAAAAAAAGTTTACTTGTGCATGTAATGAGATGAAAGTCTTATTGAAATTTATAAAAATCCAGATTTTGAAAAATTTGCAGAATTTAAAAAATTCTCTCAGATTATAGCTCCATTACAGCACTTGCTCAGCCTGCGAAAGGCCTTGCGTTTCATCCCCAGTATAGAGAAAGAAAAAAATCCTTTTTAAAGACATGTCTATACTGTGGTATCAAATGACACAATCTAAACTTTTCACTGTAAAAATGCAGTGTTTCCACTAGAAGTGTGATATAATATTATGGGTCTATCATATCTATGTAGGTTTTTGTTGAGTAAAATGTTGCTATGCAGCACATTATATATGTCCTTGTTAGTTTTTGTAAAATAGCAGGCATAGTTGTGAGAAAAATCATAAAAAAAAGTTTCCCTAGGCAATAAAATCTGATAATGTTTATAGGAAATCAAATTTAATGTCAATATATCCAAATAGGTAACTACCTTTTATAAATGCTTAATACATACAGGTAGTACTTTTGAGTGAATCGAGCAACCTAATCTCTTATTTATTTATTTATTTATTTATTTATTTATTTATTTATTGTGATAATAAGGATTGAACTCAGGCCCTTGCACTTGCCAGGGAAGCGCTTATTCCACTGAGCCATCTCCCCGCCATCCCCCCTTTTGTATTTTAGGGAAGGGTCTACAGCTTCTACAGCGACTGAGTACTAGATGGAACTCTCAGTAATTCTCCTGTTTACAGCCTCCCAAGTGCTGAGATTACAGGTGTGGTCCATCACGCCCAGTCTCATTCTCTGTCTCCGCGCGGTGGGCCTGCAAGGCAACCCCTTGGGGTTGCAAGCACTTGAATCCCTGAGCTATTTGGTGGGCCCACAACCTGATCTCATAAGTAAACTTTATTTTGCTTTGAGTTTTAAAAAACGAGAACTTAATGGCCCGTGAGTCATTTGACTAAGCGCCTGCTTAAGCAAGCTCAGGAACCAGGTTTGATCTCTAGCACAGTGATTCTGTGCTGGTCCCGCCCCAGGCGCACTGAGCCCGCCACAGAGTCCCTGCATGGTGGCTCACACCTCTAATCCCAGCACTGGAGAGGCTGAAAACAGAAAGATCACTAAAAGTCTGAGCTGTGTAGTGAGATCCTGTACCAAATACAAAAAAACAAAAACAAACAAACAACAACAACAAAAAAAAAAACCCTTAGTAGAATGGGGACAATCATAACTCCTTTGGGTAGCAGTAAAAAGTGTTATAAAAAAGTCTTGCTGAAATATAATTTGACAGTGTCAGCCTTGTGGATGACTCATGGTCATTGCTTGACCAATTTGCTGTCTGTGGACAAGGAATCTACAAAGAGCGGTATAGGGTTACAGGATAAACCCTGAGGGTACCTGACTGACCTTATCTGATACAAAAGTTACATTTTGTGTTATATAGGTCTTGCTTTAACTCTGTCTTACCCGTCCAGCAGAAAAGTATAAAAATGGAGGTATATAAAGTAAAGTTATATTAATATAATGCGCTGTGATTGGCTCAAGTCAACAACTTCTGTGGATAACCCGCTTCTATTGTGGACTGCTGATCTGTGTTGGATTGTTTCATTTAAAAAAAAGTATATATATATATATATATATATATATATATATATATATAATTAGCCATCCATGTTTTGAAAATCTGTAACTTATGTATCGTTGTATGTTATCCTGTTTATGTCATTTATTCTCTTAGCTTCTATTTTTCACTCAAGTTAAAATACAAATAGATAAATTTAAGAAAAAGAAATGCAATTTGATTTTATTAACTCAAACTCTTTCCACTGTAAAGGCCATAGCAAACACAGTTCTTCACAGGAGAACAATGTGAAATAGGCAAATTTATTCTGATGCTCTACCAGTAAAACTGTTCCACCAAATTGGAATGCTACTGATTTCAAAGTAATGAATTCCACATGCATTTGGCTCAGAAGCCTGTGATGACTTAAAGAAGCTTCTATTTGAACAGAAATTATCTGGCACAGGAAAAGCAAAACTTTCTGGGTCCATACATTGTTTTACTGCTACTTAAATTAGTTTGGAGAAAATAGTATTTGGTCTGTATGTTACCAGATCTTACCCTAAATCTATGTTTTGGGGATGGTGATTCAAAATCAGTGAAATTACCCCAAGTCCTTATGGCTGTGGAATTACCCCTTTACACTGAGATTGCATCATGATACTAAGTTAAGAAAAGGCAGGAAATCATAATTAGCCACAGCTGAACAAAAACAAAGCATGTAGGTTTATGTAAAGAATGAGCTGAGATGCCAAGTTATATTGGATTTTTTAGGAAAGGAAGGTCACTAGGTTTTGTTGGTTATGGGTTAAATACCTCGATATTCTTGAAACTGGTACAGAGTAAACATCATCCAACAGAATCGTGGGTCTATCTATACAGGTCAGACTCTTCTCTTTCCATCATGCTCACTTTCCTTCACTAATCCAAGACACTGAAACAAACCGAACCAAACCAAACCAAACCAAACCAAACCAAACCAAACCAAACCAAACAGCACAATACTGGGCCAATCAGTGATGTGTAGAAGAATTTTTCCTGACTCATCTGAATGAAAGAATGGTGTATTCTTCCAGGACAAAGAAACCATTAGGTTCCATTTTTATAGCCTTTTTTCTTGCAGGGCAGTTTTCACTTCAGAGGGAACTTCTGTAATAGCTTTGCTTGAATAGCTAAAAGGTGAAATAAGTAAGACAATTTTTTTCTTTAATTTTCACAAGAATATAAATTTTTGGAAATGCAACTTGTGGCTCATCAGTCATTTGTGACTGCTTTTTGAATTTGTATGTGTTTGTGCTTTTCTGTACTGGAGATTATATGCTACTGGCCTGTTAATGACCTCAGCAAGAAAGTTTTGTGCAAAGAGGCTCAACCTGCATTTAAATCTAGGCCAACTACTTGTTCTCTGTATGACTTGGACAAGTTACTTGGTTTCTCTGACCCTTAGATTTCTTTTCTATAAAAATAGAAATGAGAGCCTACCTCCTAAAGGTGTTGTAAGAACTGAAGGAAATAATACACATGAAGCACTCTGCACACACTTTAGTTATGTTAAATCCTTTTGTCCTTCCTTTGTAGCTTTCCCCTTCCTTTCTCCCTCCCTCTCTTGGTTCTTACTACATCCTCTCATTTTTGCTGACAGTGTTGAAGGAGCTTCTCTATCATGTAGAATCACTTGGGCATTGATTATGATGAAATATATACATATGAAAAAATATATATCCATCAAGTAAGGAAAGACAGTCATATTTGCAACCTCATCTTTCCAAAATCATACAGAATTTATGTGATGTAATCCATCTGATGTGTTATAATCATGGTCATTCATGACATCGTTCAGTGCATCTCTAATTTTTTAAGAGTATCTCATAAGGGCAGAATGAGCTAAACATTTAGACATCTCTTTTTGTAACTACAACCCCAGCACTTGAAAAGCAGGTGTCCTTCCTATCACCTTCTCTAAATGGAATTGTTTACAAGCACACCCTCCAAAAGGCTTTGGAAAGCCAGCCGTGCTGTTACAGGAGGTGTTGTTTCTTGTGAAGACTGATGTCTCATAAAGCAGAGTGAGACACCCACATCCTCTGTTTGCTCTGAAGCTTGCCTGCATGACAATTTAGCTTACACAGGTAAAAGAGGGAACAGAATGTCACTATATTCTTATATTATTTCTAATTTTTATTCCGGTAACAAAATAAGAAGTATTGATACACAATGTAACACTGCTGTATGATTATAGGGATATCAAAAAATTCACAAATATGATGTGTAGTCATAAAATTAAAGAGGAAGTGAAACCAGAAAAGTTGCAGCATTTTCCTTCTGTAACTCTGAGGCCAAATTCAGCCAAGATTCACAAAAGGGGAGCAGGATGGAGTGTCCTATTTTTTCTTTTAGGAAGACTTATTTTTTTTAAGACAAGTTTGACTAAGAGTTTTGTGTATTCATAGGCTAGACTCAGGAACACAAAACTTTTTATTGCCCTTTGATTTTTTAAAATTGACCCTGTCGAATGTGCTTTGGGAGGAAAAATGAACTTCAGCTTAAGGTATAAGGTTATTGTTTCACTCTGCCAAGAGCAGGGCAAGAAGGTGCTTCCGCCCTAAGTCCCAGATGTGCAGACATCACCGTTGGCAAGTTTGTCATCCAGACTCATTATTTGTTGATGAGGATTAAGGAGGACGCATCTTGCCAGAGGCCTGTGGCTGTTAGACTCCACGCACAGGGCAGCTCCAGGTGAAGGAGTGCTCGCTTTCCCCAAACTGGGTGGCTGCATAGTATTTGAAAAACACTGATGAACTAGTGACGAACATTAAAAAGTCAGAAGGGATGGTGTGAAGAAATAAGAAACTGTATACTGTTGGTGGGAATGTAATATAGTGTAGCCAGCATGACATATAGTATGGCATTTCCTCAAAAAATTAAACAAAAAAATATGATCTAAAAAGTTCACTTTTGAAAAACAAAAAAGAGGCCATGGAGATGGCTCAACAGAATAAATGCTTGCCTGGCAAGCTCAAGAGCCTGAGTTCAATTCCTGGTTCTGCCACAACAACAACAACAACAACAACAAAAAACAAAAAACAAAAAAAGAAAACAACCCATAAAAATAAAAAAATTCACTTTCAAACATATGCTCACAAGGACTGAAAATAGGAATCTGTGCAGACGTTTGCACAACTATACCCACAGGAACATTATGCACAATCAACAAAAGTAGAAGTGACCCATTTGTCCACTAATGGGTAAGTGGATAACTCAGATTTAGTATGTGCATGCAATGGAATGTTACTCTGACTTAAGGGAGAAAATTCTCACATGTATTAGAAGGTGGGTATGCTTTAAGGGCTTTCTGTAAAGTGAAATAAGCCAGACACAAGAGGTTTATATTTAGAGAAACAGAAAGTAGGTTGGGGGTTCCAGGACAAGAAGAGGAGGAACTAGAGAAGTTTAGCAAGATAGAAAAGTTCCAGAGATTGACTGTACCATGTGAATATAGTTAATATTAATGATCTGTATATTAAGAAATCATTAGGATGGGAGACACAACATTATATGAATTTTTACTACAATAATTTGGTTTTAAATATTGGGAATTAAACCCAGCAGTGCTGAACTATATTCCCAGTCTCTTTTATATTTTAATTTTGTGCTTAAGTTGCTCAGGCTGATCTCAAATGTGTGATTCTCCTGCCTCAGCCTCCTATATAGCTTGGATTATAGGCATGTACCATAATACCCAGAACCTTGACAAAACTTTTTAAAAACCAGACAAATTTGAAATTTCCTGAGTTTGATCAAACAAGAAGAAATTTAACTCACTCATGCTTTCTTAACCTGGAGGAGGATGGTAAGATGTGCTCCATTTAGCTTGTGTCTAGGAATAGAAGGGGTCAGTGTGGCAGCAGGTTATGGAAGTTGATAACAGCCCGGCAAAAACTTAAATCTAACATTCTTCTGAGATATAGAGCTGACAATAGGATCAGGTATGTAGAGAGTCCATTGTGTTCTTACTCTTTCTAAGAAGAGAACTGAGTTACAAAGAATTAAATCCCTCATAAATAGGGGCTTCTTTATTTTGTGATAGGTGAACAGGCCAAGTGAGTTCTCAAGGACCGTAGAAAGTCAGTATAATTGTTCTGACAAATTTATAGATGAAAAAGCTCAGATTCAGAACATTGGAGGACCTTCTCAAAGCATCTCCAAGGATAGAATGCTCAAAGTTGTTCATATAGTGCCACTAATCCAAAGAGAAGAGCTAAACATATGGCCTGAACTTCTCAAGTACTAGGTCACTTTTATTTACAAAGGACAGCCACCTCCTGGAAATCAGTGAAGACCTAGAAATGAGCCACCTGCGCTTTGCGAGGCTGTGCCAGTCTGCGTGGTAAGTCAAGGCAGAAAGACTCCTGATCACACTGACTGTTGTCTTAGTCCCAGCACCCTGCTGAAGCTGGGATTCATTCATCTTTCATAGACACCAGCATTACACATCGTACTTCACCTCAGAGGAGAACAATCAAAAGGCACAAGGTCTCAGCTGTTCTGTGATCCTAAGCAAGACTTCCTCTAGATTTTCATTTTCCTTCACTATAAAATGGCAAGCATAATAGTTGCTACGATACAGGATTGATGTGAAGTTTAAGTGAGAGAATCCTTACAAAGACTACATGTGATGGAGCAAAGCACACACATTAGTTACAGCCTCTGCCATGTGCCACTGGCTTTTCAAATGCATGAACACAGTGGGTGATAACTCTTCACTAGGGAAAAAGTCATTTCACAGAAATCATTGACATACACAAAGATAGAAGAATCCCACAGGGATGAACAGTACTAACAAGGGTCAGAGATTAAACCAGAAAAACAAACAACTAAAGAGCACAAAAAAACAAAACTGAATTAGCTATGTCATAACAATTCCCCAGAGAGATCTTCTTTTTGGACAAAATTGTGTAGCTATAGGCTCCATGATTCATTACACTGCTCTACAGAATGTACATAATATTGCTCATTTTAAGTGGATAAACCTTTCTTAGCCTCTTATGGACATTTACTTAGAACACTATTTCATTCTGAGAAATGTACTTGCAGTTTTAGTTTTCTTTTGTTTTGCCCTTTTAGTAAAACCACCAAAGTGACAATTATTAAGATGTCACATTCCCAGCTTTATTAATAACTTCTTTATTGTTTCAGCGTTATTAATTTTTGACAATTTTATGCAGTACAGATAGCCAGTCCTGAGCACTAATCAGTTCTCTCTACTTTTATTAAGCTGAAATTTTAGCCAAGGCATCTGACATAGCAGTGATTCGAAAGCTCAAATCTCAAAATTTGTAACACATAAGAAATCACTTTTCAGTAGGGATTTCTTTTTGGAAATAATTTGATACCTGTTTCCTTCAATTAAATGTAGAGAAACAGTTAAATTTTCATTCATTTCTATTTGTTTTGGAAAATTAAATTGATCATTTCAAAGAACACAAGACTTATAGTGACACTCTTGGGAAATTATGTTCTTAGTTTTCTTTTTTTTTCTTAAAGTTTCAGAAAAATATTCTGTAATACTGAGTAAAGTTAATCTTATTCAGAAAGCTTCCCCTCCACGTTCTCTAACTTATGGCATCTCTCACCTCTAAATTTCTGATGGGAGGTGGAGTAGAAGTTTGTGCTCAAAATGAGAAAGCAAGGGTTGGTCTCAGAGTTCATTTGCATGAAAATGATTTTTATCTTTTCGTGTGCTATCAAGTGGAGATGGAGGATTCTATACTGGGTGCTTCTTTTTATTTGTTTATTTTTGTGGAAGAGGGATGTTTGGTGCCCAGACTGGGTTTGAATTTGTGTTCCTTCTGCCTCAGCTTCCTAGTATGCAGGGATTACAGTTATGTGTCACCATGCTCAGGTTCTTGACTGTATCTTTTACTAATGGCTCAGTATTCATACTGGCATGGAAAAATATGAGTATTTTCAAGCGGAATGAGTCTTGGGCAATGGTGAACTTGATCAGGGTTCAATTCTAGGTAAACATATTGGTTTCTGTGAGTCTTAAAAATAAGCTCTGGGCTTCAAGAAGGGAAAAGAACCTTTCACGAACATTTTTATAGACTCACAGGACAACAATTGTAGAACCTGATGTAAGATGGTCATGAGGCTGGGCTTGCCTGGTGACAATTTTCCACAAACTGCTACCATCTATATGAAGTCACTGGCAATTATAGTTTTAGAGTGAAGAGCCAGCCTTAAGGTTTCTGAGACTCTGTCTGACTTAGTGATATGCTAGGACAGAACAGACCAGGGGACACTCGGGGGAGGAGACAGGCCATTTGCATATTCTTGTGGACACTTGGGTTGGACCTTCCTGGAAAAGAGAACAAGCCTAGTGCAGGAATTCATTTATCCACGACAGGGTGGCCTCTTTGATTTTGTAGGAAATAAACAGGTTAAGGCACAATCCAGGTATGTCATGAAAATGTACAGAAATATTGGCTCATAAAGCAATAAACATCAAAATAAAACAGGGCGCTATAGAACAACAACAAGCCATTTTCAGATTGTTCACCCACCTCAACCATCCTAGGCCTTGGTTCTATGCATGGCTGAGAAAAGAATATAAGCTGGCTGGATTCGTGCTATAAAGCCTTCCCCACAGCCTGCCTTCAGGGTGGTCCATGCCAGTCTCCTCTAGTCTCCACCCCCACATGAAAGCTACTTCAAAGGATGTATGTACATCAACAAGAGCTCTCTCTATACCCTTTCTAGTATGAAATCACAAAAGGAGAGAGATAATAAGTTTAATTTTAAGAAACACTTATCTTGGGATCAATTCTTCAAGAACATATAACAAAGCGAAATATGGGTATACCTATAGGAGTTTTAAAACACATGAGGCAAAAAAGATGTATCTGCAAGGAAAAGATGAATAAATCCATAATTATAGTCAAATATATCAAAAGTCCTCTCTCAGTAATTGGTAAAAGAATAACAATATGAACAAAGTACACTTGCACGGCATCAATCAACTGATTTAATTAACACTTATGGAACAATCTACCCAGCAACTCTAAACACTTGTGCTTTCAAATGCACACAGAATATTCCCCAAGGTAGAAAAGTTCTGAGCCATCAACAATACTTATAAGTATAAAAGAACTGGGAAGGGCCAGCCAAATAGCTCAGGGGATTAAAGCACCTGCTTAGGTAGATGCTTAGGAGTCTGAGCAGATGCAGGAGCCACGAGTTTAATCCCCTGGCCTGCCCTGCCCCTTGGGCTCTGCAAGAGGGCAACTGAGACTGGGTGTGGTGGTGCACCCCTGTAATTGCACTTGGGAGGCTGAAAGCAGGCAGATTACTAAAGTCCGATCTATGCAATGCAATGAGACACGTACACCCTGTCCTAAATAAAAAGAAAAAAAGGACTGGGGATGTACAAAGCATATTTTTCTCTCCACAATAGATTTATACTAAAAGTCAAAAAGAAGATTTAGAAAATACCCAAATAGCTGGAACTTCACTACTTTTCACCTAAAAAAAAAAAAAAAAGAGTCACAGCAGAAATTATGGTAAAGGGGAATATATTTTGAATGAAATAAAAGTGAAAATAGCATATCAAAATTTGTGGCATTGAGCTAAACCAGTTGACTGATAAGAACTTACATTGTAGCCCCTGCACTCAAGAGGCTGAGGCAGGAGGATTGCCATAAGTTTGAGGCCAGCCTGGGCTATCAGTGAGTTCAAGGCCAGCCTGAACTACATAGCAAGACTCTATGTCAAACAAAAGCAAAAACAAACACAAAACTAAAAGCACTATTTCCCAACACATCTTACAACATTAAATGCCTATATTAGAAAATTTAATGATCTTAAATCAATAATCCAAGTTTTCACCCAAAGATACTAAACACAAGAAAATTAAATGCAAAGTAAGCATAAGGAAGAAAAAAAATAAGGAACAAAAATGAGCAAAACAGATAAACTGATGAAAAGTGGAGAAAACTATTATAGCTAAAAGCTGATTCTTTAAAAAGACCAGTAAAACTACCAGAGTCAAAACAATATTCAGGCCAGATCAAGGTTGGAGAATTTATGTTACTTAGAGACTTATATAAAATTATAATAATCAAGACAGTATGATCTCAGTGGTGAGAAAAATATGCAAATCAATGGTACAAAACAGAATCTAGAAATGGCTCTACCCAGCTGGGCATGGTAGCCCATGCCTATAATCCCAGCACTCAGGAGGCTGAGGCAGGAGTATTGTTGTGAGTTGGAGACCAGCTTGTGCTGCAAAGTGAGCTTAACGCCAGCCTGAACTGCATAGTGAGACCTTGTCTCAAGATGACAAAAATAAAAGAGAAAAGAGAAAGAAAGAAAGAAAGAAAGAAAGAAAGAAAGAAAGAAAGAAAGAAAGAAAGAAGAAAGAAAGGAGAAGGGAAGGGAAGGCAGGCTGAGATGGAAATTAGATTGGGTGTGGTGGTGCATACCTATAATCCCCGCACTTGGGAGGCTGTAAACAGGAAGATCACTATGAGTCTAATCTACTCAGTGAGACCCTGTGCACCCTGTATACCCTGTCCTAAATACAAAAAAAAAAAAAAAAAGTAAAGAAAGAAACACAATAACTCTACTCATACATGGTAAATTGAGTTTCTAAATGGAAAAGGATGGTGTTTCAAGAAAGAAAACTAAAAGAAAAAATGTCATAGGATTGTCCTGCTACAATGTTGTAGATGGTTAGATTTCTAAATTTCTGTGTAAAAATTTGCAATTGTTTATTCCTATTTTTAAAATAATTTTTTATTTATTTAATTTTTTTCTTCATATTCTGTAGGGACTTAAAGTTTAACATATCAATGCTTGATAACCTGCTCCATGTTATGTCTAAAATGTTTGATATTCAGAGGGTAAGCTCAACTGCCTATGTTGTAGGGTAATAATAATAAGCTTCTCTTCTGGAGGTTTAACAGCATAACTTTGCAGATCAAAAATAAGAAAAAAAGAAGGGCTGCAAGGACAGCCAATATTTGGGCCCTCGCCTTTCAAGGTTAGTGAGGACTCAGGAAATAGGAGAACCTGTACGGTAGCATCCTGTAACTCAGTTGTGTCCCAAATTTACTGATCAAGGAGATTATGGGGCCACAGAGGAAAGTGATCAACAATGTAGAGTGTGCCTAAGTAGAGTCACAATGGAGATAAAACATTCTCTCAGGCTTTCACAGAGAGCAAATTGGTCATGCAATGGCCATGACTCATCCACATGTCTGACTCTGACAAAGGTTCTATGAAGTGTGGTACAGGGTTTCAGGATATGTCCTGAGGGGCTTTGACTGACCTTGTCAGATACAAAAGTTAGATTTCTTGTTATATCGGTCTTGCTTCATCTTCGTCTTAACCATCTAGCAGAGAAGTATAAAAATGAGGTATGAAAAGTAAAGCCATATTAATATGCTGAGCTGTGAAAGGCTCAAGTCAACAACTTCTGACATTGCCAGTCCTGTGGATAACCCATTACTATTATGGACTACTGGACTATATTGGAATATTTTGGAATATTCATACACCTATGATATTTAAATGCAATGGAATACCTATCTCTGACAAATTTGTACTCTAATCCCATCAAAGAAGAAATGACTGAGTCCAAGTTCTCTAAGTACTCAGAAATGAGTGAGGAAAAATGGGCAAAACTTCGTGAAATTGAGCTCAAAGTTATGAAGTTTCAAGATGAGTTGGAATCTGGAAAGAGACCTAAAAAACCAGGACATAGTTTCCAAGAGCAAGTTGAGCACTACAGAGATAAACTTCTTCAACGAGAGAAAGAGAAAGAATTAGAAAGAGAACGAGAAAGAGACAAGAAGGATAAAGAAAAATTGGAATCTCGATCCAAAGACAAGAAGGAAAAAGATGAATGTACTTCAACAAGGAAAGAAAGGAAAAGATGGCACAGTACGTCCCCCAGCCCATCTCGCAGTAGCAGCGGTAGAAGAGTGAAATCGCCATCGCCAAAATCAGAGCGATCAGAGCGTTCAGAAAGATCTCATAAGGAGAGCTCACGGTCCAGGTCATCTCACAAAGATTCTCCTAGAGATGTTAGCAAAAAAGCCAAAAGATCACCATCTGGTTCAAGGATGCCTAAGAGGTCTAGGCGATCACGGTCTAGATCCCCTAAAAAATCAGGGAAGAAATCCAGATCCCAGTCCCGCTCTCCACACAGTTCTCACAAAAAGTCAAAGAAAAACAAACACTGACATCCATTTTTAAGATGCTGTCCCTTATTGGAATTGCGATTTTGTTTGTGCCTGAATGGTCTTTTTTTTAAAAAAAGAACAAAACAAAAAAATCAAATGAAAGAGCATTCCTGGGGTTTTTTTTTGTTTGTTGGTGAATGCATGTGTAAACTCATGAGTAACTGCATCATCTGTAGACCTGTCATTGTTTTATATTGTATAAATTACTTTCATTGTGGCTGTTTCTCAAGATGAAATTTTTACTGTGCTAATGAATTTCATCAGAAATATGTATAATGGATCTGCTGGCAGTAGTAGTATTTTGTTTTAGGATGTTGTGATTAGCAAAGATAATACAGATGTCTTCCCCTCTTTTGTAGCTTTGACAGTTTGAATTAGATTTCAAATAAAATCTGAACAGAAAAATAAATAAATAAATAAATAAATAAATAAATAAAAGGGATCAGGATATAAAGGAAGGACCATTTTGTATCTGTACATACAAAATAATTAGGATAGACAACAGCTACTTTCTCTTAATTCAATGAACAGAAAGATTTGTACTAATAGTGTTTGAGGACAGGATACCATGTCTGCTGCATCTTGTATAATGAATAACCACTAAGAATACAATAATAAGCAATATATTAATTATTGAAACTGTCCTATTGTTATTTGTTTCTCACTAAAACTATTTAATAAAATTTAAAAAGAAGAAGGAAAGGGGCCAGGGAGATGGCTCAGTGGAATAAGTGCTTCCTGGCAAGAGCAAGGGCCTGAGTTTAATCCCTGGTTCCACCAAAAAAAAAAAAAAAAAAAAATTTCTTGATGGAGCAAATGGATATTTGTATATTGGTATGAAAAACAAAACAGCAAGATTTTAAACTTTGATCCTTCATATATTGAAAAATGAACACAATGACCTAAGATCTAATTTTGGAGCCAAAACTATAAAAATTCTAGCAGAAAGCATGGAAGTAGATCTTCGTAGTTTGCATTATGAAAACATTTCTAAATTAAACTCAAGAAAGTATAAATCATAGAGGAAACACGGATAAATAGGATTTTAAAACTAAAAATATTTACTTTTAAATATACTGTGATGGAAAAAGAAAAATGGCAATATGAGAAGATGCTAAAGTTCAATAATTGGCAGGAAAATACAACTTAAAACTATGAAGAGATACATTTAACTATGTACTTACCAGAAAATCCAACAAATCTATCCATAGGTATCTATTTATAAGAAATAAAAATATATTTACACAAAGATCCATATGTAAAAATTCCTAGCAGCTTTATTTATAATAACCAAAGCTGCTAAGAATATAACCATCAATCAAATGATGAGTATATCAATAAATTTTGGTATACAAGAAAAAAAATTTGGTATATCTACACAGTGGAATACTATTCATTTTTTCACAGAAAAAAATTGAGATGCTATATATACAACATGATATGTGAAAAGCATTATTTTAAGTGAAAGTGCAACCATAACAGTCTACACACTGTATGTCTTTATTTACGTGACGCAGAACTGCCAAAACCATAATAATGAACAAACCTATCAATGTGGTTGCCACAGACTGGGAGCCAGGGACACCATTAAATGTAAAGGAATACAAGAAATCATAAAATCACCTATCTTTCTCGTCTTTCTCCATCTACTCCTAAGTGAACTGCCTCTAATGCAATACATCTTATCTTTGCTTGGTTGGGTAATTATGTCTGTAAGGACCTTTAGGTGGGGTTCAGGGTGAAGTCATCACAGATTTTATGAAGTTTATGCACCTAAAGGCGGTAAGAGCAGCCATAATGATGTTAAGCTAAATGAGTGCTTAGGAGGATATTTGAAAACCAGTGTGGCTGATGAGGGGTTTATTTAAGAGCTTCAAGACAAAAATTATATTTTGAGAAATGCAAAAGACTATTTTCTGAGAATCTATTATTATTATCATTCAGAATGACTAGTATCAGGCCTAAACCCATAACCTTCATTTAACATCTTGAAATAAACTATAAGATTCATAGGACTAGATTCTTCACCATCAAATATTACTTAAACAAATTAATACTTTCATCAAACAGTGTCTTTATTTCCTGGTGAGAAATGTGAGACTCAAAATTAAAATTCTTAATGTGAGAAATAGATTAAAACTGAAGCGCTATCTTCTAATGTTACTAATCTTTCCACTGCCCTGAGGTTGGGAAAGTTTCCACCTAACTTGTGTGTTATTTTCAGTCTTGAAGAATAGAATGTAAGAAGTAGATTTTTATTCTTGAAAAAATGACTATCTAGGAACTGGTGAAGTTTTTACTCTACCACTACAGCTTCATGCTGTGGTAGAATATGTGAACTGTGGTTCTTTACAGACCAAGAAATTACAAAGATTTCCATGCCAAGGGCCCTATCTCCTAAGTACTTGCGTTTTGTTGGTGTGTGTGTGTGTGTGTGTGTGTGTGTGTGTGTGTGTTATAGGGAGATGTGGAGGTTGTTCTTTGGCTTCGAGGCAGCTACTGTGTCCAGCTCAAGTATCAGCCAGTGCAGCTGCTGAATTAATCCACTAAAGATGAAGACATTTCCATCCCCCTTTTCTCTGCACAGCTCCCATTAAATGGGTTGGACAGATTCTTCCACATGAGGCCCCTATTCTTCAGCAAACAGAGTGGGCATTTATTGCTGTTGCTCTGACCTCTATGTAAGTGTAAGGACCACATATAATCTCACTGAAATGCCCCATAGTCCACAGGGAGTGGGCGTGAGTGGTGTTAGGCCCTGTGCTAACATTCAGGTGTGACATGTAGGTAAATGTCGTAAGAAGAGAAGGGATAGTAGATGGAAGTAGGTTGGGTAAGAGATAAGGCCTCAACACAGAGACTATTTTCTGTGAATCCACTCAAAAGTTCATGTGTTGAAAATTCAAACCCCAAATTTATGTGTTAATGGTACTTAGAAGTGGAGACTTTGGGAGGAAACTGGGAATAGATGAAATTGTGAAGGTAGGGCTTCCATGATTGCATTTGTGGGTTTATAAGAAGAGGAAGGGCTTGCCACATGTATCTCAGTACTTTGGGAGACTGAAGTAGAAGAATTAGAAGTTCAAACCAAGCCTGGGAAATTTAATGAGACCCTGTCTCAGGATGAAAAAACAGCTGGGTGTGTGTAGCTCAGTGTTGGGGGTGTGTTGGAAGAGTGGAGAGGAGATGAAGAGATGCTAGTGCGTTACTATGCTTGCTCTGTTTGGCCATATGATGCCCTCCACCATGTTTTAATGCAGCAAGAAGCCCCTCACTCTGTGGCGCCATGTTTCTAAACATCCTGGATTCCAGAGCTTTATGCTTTATAAATCGTGTAGTCTGTGGTGCTTGCCAAGAACAACAGAAAACAGTCTAAAGCTGCAGCCAATGTTCCCCACAACATCCTTCTCCCATTTCATTATTGCCTTCTTTCTGAGATTGACTAGGGCGTGGTGCAAAGTTTCAAAATAAATTAAAAAGTTAACACATGAGGAATATCCGGCTCTATTTATGACAAACTCCTTTTGCACAAACTTAGCATACAGCAGGTATGGTCCAGAAGGGAAGAAGCTTAGTGAGTAATTCTGAAGATAAAGGCCAATTTTATGTACGGTGATTCTACACAGTTTTCTTCAGGAATGTGATGTAATAAGTTTCAAAGTGCATTCTGTAGAAGTATGAAGGGAATCAGAATCTTTTTTTTTCAGATTTACATTTACCATAGGTCAACTCCAAACTTTAACAAATTCTTTTTTTCTAGACAATTAGAATGGGGAAAGCAAAATATTCAGAAGCCAGGAAGGTGTTTATTGACCCATCCATATCCCATTTCAGGGATTAAGTTGCTTGTTTATGTGAAATATCCTTTCAACATTGTCCCTGGCTTGGATATTTAGTAAAGAAAAATGAGGCCGGCAGCAAATCAAGAGAACTGTTGCAGCTCATGAATTCCTTTAATCTAACAAAAAGTGGACACTCTATCCACCACTGGTAGAGAGAGCTGACACTCAGTTTTTGCTGTGGCAAGTTATTAAAACAATCTGCTTGTATGCTTACATGCAGGGCAAGTTTCACTGGGCAAATGGATATGAAGAAAGCACCTGGACACAGATTTGCCTTCTTAAAACTTACTGTTCAGGTAACGGGGGCTGAAGTGAGTTTACAGACCATAAGTGAGGCTGAGATGCTTAATAGTTTCTGAGGGAATGTTACTCCCTGGCTTGGACATCTAGTAAAGAAAAATGAGGCCAGCAGCGAGTCAAGAGAACTGTTGCAGCTCATCCTAAATGTGTGAGGTATGACTGATGATGAAGTGCAAAATTCCAGCTGTCTAATCTTACACTGGACAAATGCTAATCTGGTAAACTGGGTTGTATGGTAGCGAAGTGAACAAGCTCTGCAAAAAACTCAGAATCCAGGCATGTGCTACCATGGTCTTTGTTGACCCATCCATATCCCATTTCAGGGAGTAAGTTGCTTGTTTATGTGAAATATCCTTTCTTAAACACAGAGAACTAACTAAACAAGCGAAGTGCTTTCAGTGCTGAGCACCAAGCCACTGCAAACCCACCTGCCCACCTGCCTCTCCTTCTCCCACCACATGGACAAACACGACACGGGCTCAGTGGATGGCAGCCACAAAGCACGACACTCTCCCCCATAGCCTCAGAGAATGTTAAAAAGATAAATGTACGGTGACAAAGCCCCAAATCCACATTCTCAGAATATAAATAGACATTCTTCAGACAATTATT
>PVKA01016525.1:0-47734 GCA_004027165.1 Ctenomys sociabilis
CTCACAACAATCCTCCTGCCTCTGCCTCCCGAGTGCTGGGATTACAGGCATGCGCCACCATGCCCGGCTTTGTTTTTTTTTTTTTTTTTTTCCTACTAATTTCCAATTTCATTGTGCTATGGTCTGATAATATGCATAGAATAATTTCAGTCCCTTTACATTTACTTAAGCACATTGCGTGTGCTAGTGTGAGCTCTATTTTGGAGAACATCCTTTGCCCCACTGAGAAGAGATACTCCAATGCAATGAGGAAGAACACTCTTTAGACATCTGCTACCTCTATTTATTCAAGTTTAATTCAGTTTTGATTTTTTTTTCCTAGTAGATCTATTTGTGACAGTGTGGCATTGAGCTCCCCCATTACAACTGTATTAGTGCTTCTTTCCCCCCTCAAGTGTGTCATGCAAAGACCTTATCTCTATTGATTTTGAAAGAACCCTGGTCCAAAATCTCAAGTTCTTCTTTGCATCATGTAACCACTGCTGGGTTTCCTTGGAGTCCCTTACTATTTTTTAGAAATCTTTCTTTTCTTCTTTTGTAAAATATATTTAGTACAGGGTCTCCCTAGGCAGCTGGGGGGAGCGGGGCGGGCACAGCATGGCAGGCTGGGGAATCAGACCCCGGTCCCGCGCCTTCCTAAGGAGGTGCCTTAGTATGCTGAGCTATTTGGCTGCCCTGCTAAGCTTACCTTTCATCATGGTCACCATCTCTGTAGCTATTTGAGAAATTATTTCTATTTGATTTTTTTTCTAGGGCCTTGTTCATCTGCTTTTTTCTTCCACAGTTACTACTTCAGAGTCCAGGCAGGTGGTTTTTGAATTTTTCTGCCTCATTTCCCTCTGCGTGTGCTTTTGGGGAGCAGGGGGTCTGAGGTTGCATCTCATTTAGTCACTTCATCCCGTGTGTGTGTGTGTGTGTGTGTGCACGCGCGCGCACATGTGCCAGAAATGGAACTCAGGACCCTGCAATTGCCAGGCAGGCGATGTGCCACTGAGCTATACCCCCATTCCCTTGCACCTTGATAAATATCTTCTGTTTTTCTACTTTTTTTTTAACCTTTTTTTTTTCTTTTTGCTGTATCAGGGATTGATCTCAGGCCCTTGTACTTGCCAGGCAAGCACTTATTCTATTGAGCTAACTCTGCAGTCCAGTTCTATTTTTTTTTTTTTTTATTTTAATTTTTGGGGCTGGGAAAATAGCTCAGTAGCATAAGTGCCTGCCTGGCAAAAAAAAAAAAAAATCCTAGGTTCGTGCTATGAAATGCTTATGACAAGTAGCTTATTGCTACTACTTGGAAACCTTTAGCAAACTGCTACTTCTCAGAGCCATCTTCCATGGATAGCTGGCTTTGAGGCTTTGGAGAATCTTTTGCAAGATCCTACCTCTTCAACTTATCAGGGATAAGAAATTGCTACCCACATAGCCCAGCCCCTGGCCCTTGGGCACTGACCTGAGTTTGTGGGAGGCCCGGGAGGTGAGGTCTTCCCGTGTGGGCCACCCCATCGCACCCAACAGTGAGGCAACACACACCTTTGTCTTGTGTGCAGTAGTTTATTGTTGTTGCTATTTTTAGTAGTATTGTCTTTTGAGACAAGGTTTCACTATGCAGCTCAGGCTGGCCTTGAACTCACTTCGTAGTCCAAACTGGCCCCAAACTTGCAGTGATCTTCCTGTCTTAGCTTCCCGAGTGCTGGGATCACAGGCACGTGCTACCATGCCTGGCCCACAGTATGGTTTTATTCCTGTGTTAGGGCTGCAGCAGAGATAGGGCAGGCGCTAGTGACTTACAGACCGCCCGGTAGGGAGGCAGGGGTTGCCAGCCTGACCAGTGTGCGTGCAGGGAAAAGAAGGGGTGATGCTGCCGGCTAGCGAGGGACCCAGGCTGGCTCCCAAATATCAACAGGTACGGTGGCCCCATGGGGCTGGGAGAGCCCGGTGCTCAGCGGCCCTGAGCCTGCAGCCTCTGCATCTGCAAGATCTGGGTGAGAATCCGCTGCACGTCCTCATCCATCTGGCCCTGGGGCGGGGAGCAGAGGGGGAAGCGACCCTGGCACACCTGTCCTGGCAGCCAGGAGGGTCGGGCCTCGAGGGTCTCTCCGACTGGGCCCACCTGCTGCTGTCTAGAGAGGAAACTGAGGCCCCAACAGCAGCAGCAGAAGCGGACAGCGAGATCTGCGGTTTTGCAGCTGGGAGTCTGCACCACTCACCTGGATGGCGTAGAGCAGGTGGCTCCTGTACAAAGCCACCACAGCACAGTGGTCCCTGGTGGCAGCCTGTGGCGGGGGAGGGGTGCTCAGGAGGCCACCAAGGGGCACCCAGAGCCTCATTGCACGAGATGCGGTGTGCTACCAGATGTGGCCAATCTACCTTGGGCACGCGCCGACCCCCTCCCATCAGCCCCTCTTCCACCAGCTGCTGTGTGGCTGGGCCTCTGGGCCTCCCTCAGGAGCCATCCCATTACTCCGCAGGCCTCACCGCCATCTGCTGCTGCAGCGCCTTCACCTGGCCAAGGAGGGCTTCGACCTCAGGGCTGGCTGGGGCCGAGGGCTGGTCTTTCAAGGCCTCCTTCAGGCTGAAGACTTCTTTGGAGAGTTCCGTGATCTGCATATGGGGTTATAAAGATGTCATCCCGAGCCCAGGCTGTGGGTGGCAGCCTAGCGGGGAGAGCAGGAAGCAGCAAGGGGTCCAGACCTGCTAAGGAATGGCACATTCCGGGGGTTCACAAACTCTAGCCCTGATCTAGATCTAGTTTGACCCTCACCAGTTTGATTTTTTTGTTTGTTTGTTTTTATGGTACTGGGAATTGAACTCAGGACCTCGCGCTTGACAGGTGGGTGCTTATGCCACTGCGTTATATCCCTATCCTCCTCACCAGTTTTTGTAGTAAATGTGTTTCACATTTAGTTTATTTGTTCATTTATTTAGTGGCACTGGAGATGGAACCTAATACCAAAAAGAAAAGTACACTTAGAAACCCAAGTTAAAACCCTGGTTGAACCACTGCATGGCTGTGTGACCTTGGACAAGGGGGTTCACCTCTCTGTGCCCAAATTTCTTCCAATGGGAATAAAGCACCTATCAGCTGGGTGCAGTGGCATGTGCTTGTAATCTCAGCACTGGGGAGGCTGAAACAGGAGAATTACCAGGTGTTCAGGGCCAGCTCAAGGTCAGCCTAAACTACACAGTGAGATTCTGCCTCAAAAAACAAAAAACCCAAAGCGTCTATCCATGGGAACTGCATATGAGGGTTAAATGGATTATTCCATGTCAGATGCATAGCCCAGGCCCTGGAACTCAGTACACATATGATAAATAGTACTGTGGTTCTCACTACAACAGCAGAAGTCTCCATGCTGCCTCCCTTTCCGCGACTCAGTTTCCCTCTTGCCTGAGACATTCTTAGGTTCTTGCAATCTGTGCCAAGTGGGGAGCCCCAGACACAGCATGGAACGGGGGGGGGGGCACTCACCTTCTTATCCTTCTCCTTGGCTTTGTCCAGGGCTTCCTGGGCACGGCTCTGGGCCTGGCGAGCCTGTTCCACCTCGGCACGCAGCCCCTGTAGCTGCTGCTCAGCCGTGGCCAGCTGGGCCTCAGCCGCATGACGTTCACTCTTCATGAACAGAGCCTCCCGCTGCACCTGCAGCCCAGGCCAGGGAAGATGCTTAGGACACACATTGTTCCAAAGTGCTCGGGCCCGGTGTCCCTCTGAGGCTCCTGCTCAGTGCTGAGCACATTCCAGGCCAGGTGACCCTCGAGGGGTTTCCTCTAGCAGAGTTCTGGCCCCCTCTTGGTCCTACAAACATTCCGACCTTGCCATCCACCTCTGACCTGTGAGCTGTACGTTCTTGACTAAATAGATTAACCTCCCCGGGCCACATTTCCCCCTGTTAAGAGGAGGATGACATAAATTGTGTGTATGTCATGAACAAATATATGCACTTATGTTGATGCCAGGCATCTGGTAAGTACTGTATTTGATTCATTGATATTACTGTTATTATTAATTATCCCTATGTTATTTTTTCTGCCCATACTTTCAAAGTTTATATAACAGTGATTTGTTTTGTTTTGTTTTTAGTATTGGTGTGAGGGGCAGCTAAATTAAGTAGAAATATTCCAGGCAGTCAGCCGGGACCAGAGCCTCAAGAAACTCAGTATAGAATATAAAAACAAATCACAACTATGGTGGGCCAGGGAGATAGCTCAGTGGAATAAGCGCTTCCCTGGCAAGCGCAAGGGCCTGAGTTCAATCCCCAGTTCCACAAAAAAAAGAGAAAAGAAAAGAAAGTCACAGCTGTAGCTGGAGGTGCATCTAAGACGATGAAAGCCACAGAGGCCAGATTTACAAGCTTTCCAAAGGGATAAATGGAAAACTGACATTTCTGAGAGTTCCCATGCACATAGACCTTGATCTCATTATGACTGGGCCATCCTCTCCAACCCACTAAGACTAAAACTATATCTTCTCGACCAAAGTTAAAGATGTCAATCATGTGTCTTTGCTACTACTGGATCAATACTAGCCAAGAGGCTATACTTGTGATCTTACTGGTTGAATACAGATGACTGATGTTTGCTCTACAAAACTTTCTCAGAGAATTAGTCTCATTGGCCACATCCTATCTCCCAAGAACTATTCCTATTTCTCAATGCATTTTTCTAGCCCTGACCTCCATTGTCCCTTAGAACCCATTGTATAGGTTCTGGGCACATGCACTTGGCATATCTGACATCTAGAAGGTTGGGAGTTACACAATCCCCCCATATCACTGGAGTTAAACCCAGGGCCTTTGGATTGCCTTATCCCCAGACCTTTATTTTTAATTTTGAAATTGGGTGTCACTAATTCACTAAATTGCGCAGGCTAGCCTTGAACCCTTTATCTGCCTGCCTCGGCCTCCTAGTAGTGTGAAACAGCTGGATGGAACAAAAACACAGAGGAAATACACAGAGCAAGATCCAAATCGCTGCATAACACAAAAATTTTTACATGCCATACACCATACACAGAGATTAGACATGTTCACTTCTCAGCTAAAATCAGGTAGATTAGAAACGCATTGCAGAGACTGTGGTGAAAATAAAGACAGTAGGTGATCTTCATAACCTTAAGATGGACAAAGGCTTTATAATCAGACTCCTCCAAAATAGTATCCATTTAGAAAGCTAAGCATGGTGGCCTGTGCCTGGAATCCAGCATTAGGGAGGCTGAGGCACAAAGACTGATGAGTTCAAGGCCAATTTGGGGTACACGGTAAGCTCAAGGCCAGCCTCATCTATAAAATAAAAGCCTGTTTTAAAAGACAACACTGAGGTCGAAACTGGGAAAAATGGTGGCGCATGCCTGTAATCCCAGCACTCGGGAGGCTGAGGCAGGAGGATTGTTGTGAGTTCGAGACCAGCCTGAGCTACAAAGCGAGCTAAAGGCCAGCCTGAACTGCATAGTGAGACCTTGTCTCAAAAAGACAAAAATAAATAAATAAATAAATAAATAAATAAATTGTCAAAAGGTGTTTTAAAAGAAAAAGGCACTGGAAAGAAAATGAAAGCCGAACTCGCAGGGTGCTGCAGGGCAGCGCCCGCGCCGGCGGCTCACCTGGAAGACCTCGGCGCTGGTCTTCTCGTGGCGGCGCGCCAGCTCCTCCAGCTCGGCGCGCAGCCCCAGGGCCTCCTCGCGCAGCCGCCGGTGCTCGGCCGCCGGCACCGAGGCCTGACGCAGCGCCTCCGAGGCCTCGCGCAGCGCCGCCAGCCCGCGCCGCGCCTCCTCGCACGCGGCGCTCAGCTCGGCCGCCCGGGCCTCGGCCGCGTCCCGGGCGCGGCCCAGCTCGGCGGCCGCGGCGCGCTGCTGCTCCCCGGCCGCAGAGGCCGCGGCCAGCTGCTCGCGCAGCGCCGCCAGCTCCCGGCTCTGCTCCAGCCGGGCCTCCTCCCGCGCGGCCAGCTCGGCCCGCAGCCCCCGGGCCTCCTCCTCGGCCAGCAGCCGGCCGGCCCGGGCCTCGTCCAGCCCGGCCACGGCGGCCTGCAGCGCACGCAGGCGCGAGTCCCGCTCTCGGAGGTCCTCGCGGGCCTGCTCCAGGGCCGCCCGCAGCTGCACTGTGTCGCCGCTGCCGCCGCCGCCGCAGGCCCCAGCTCCCTCAGCCTCTCGCACCCGCTCCCGGAGCCTGCCTGCCTCAGCCTCTGCGGCCTCGCACTTGCCCCGCGCGGCCTCCAGCTCAGCGGCGGCCTCCCGCTCCCGCTGCCGGAGCACCTCCTCCAAGCTACGGATCCTGGTCTCCAGCTCAGATTGCAGCTTCTCGGAGGCCTCCGCAGCCCCAGGGTGCAGGACAGGCCCAGCAGGAACCCTTGGGGGCATGGCCTCCATGCCGGTGGCCTCCACATCAGTGGCCGTAGTTCCGGTGGCCTCCATGTTTGCAGTGAGCTCTGCTCCCCTGGTACCGGCTGTATTGGTCTTCATTTCTGGCTGCATCCTTGTGACCTCTGCTCCTGTGACCTCTGCAGCTGTGGCTGCACCTCTTGTGTTTTGAGGTTCCATATTTTGTTCTTCTCCGGCCTCTATTTCACTGGTCTCAGTCCCTTCGGCTCTGTCTCCCTCAGCCTCTGCTTCTATACCTTCTGCGTCCGTGGCCTCAGGCTCTATGACCTCATATTCTTTGGAAGCTGCTTCTGGGGTCTCAGCTCCTGCAGTTTCCCCTCCTGCCACATCCTCCTCTGTTCTCTCAGTCCCATTAATCACAGTTTCTGGAACCATAATGCCATTCAGTTTTGTGTCTGGGGACCCATTTTGGGCTGCTGAGGCCCCCACATCTCTGTCCTCTTCGTGTCTGTGGACCTTCCGGGCCTCCTGCTGATCTAGTGCTCTCAGGGCCTCAGCGTGTTGCCTCTGGAGCTGGTCAAACTCAGCCCTGAGAGAGTCGTAGAGAACCAGAGGGACGACCTCTGCCAAGCCGTTCCCGGTCAGCTGGGTGTCATCCTTCTCAAAGTTCTCCAGGATCTGGGGATAGGAAATCAACCAGGCAGGGGCTGAAGTGGCCCTCGGGGGCACGGGCAGCCTGGACACCTTCTCCACTCCCCCCAGGCCCTAGATCTGTGGGCAGCCTCTGTATCCCCACCTGGACCTTCTCCATCAGCTCCTGGTTCTGTCTAGTGAGGGCAGCGACTTGTTCCAGCAGCGAAGCCACGTGCTCCTGGACTGAGGGGCTGAGCTGCTTGTGAGGCTCAGCCCCTGGTGACATAAGTGTGGTCTAGTTAGCTCTGGGGCTCCAGCCAGCATAGTGGGGACTCTGGAGCAGTGCCCGAGGACCCCCAGAGCTGGCTCAGGCAGGTGGAGCAACTAAGGGGTGTGTGCAGACATCCTCCCGGTGCCCCACGCCCTGCACACCCATGGCTGCACACCCATGGCTCCACACCCTAATCCCAGGGCCCGGAGAGGTCAGTGGGGCTTCACCTGGAAAATCAGGTAGCTCACCCTCCTCGTCCTGCAGGGTGGCCACATCGTAGCTGGTGTTCTCCCGCTCACTCTGGGCACGGGGAGAGTCCAGGTCAGGGTCCTGCCCACCACTCACCGCAACCCTGTCTTCCTCAGACCGAAGTGTTCGTACTTATTGAGTAACTACTATGTCTTTTCCCCATTATTTCTGCAGTGCTGGGGATGAACTCAGGGTCTTTGTATGACAGGCAGGTGCTCACCACTGACCGGCTCCTCCAGCCCTGTGCACCAATTTTTAACCTTTTTTTTTTTGGAGACAGGATCTTGATATGTAATGGAGGCTGACCTTGAACTCACTAGTTAGCCTAGGTTGGCCTGGAACTTATGGCCATCCTCCTGCCTCAGTCTTTCAAGTGATGGGATTACAGGTGTGTGCCACCACACTCATGTCATTTTTTATATTTTTAAGCTATGTAATTATACAAATTCATATAATTTGTATATTGTATATAATTTGTATATTCAATATATATATATTGAATTCCCTGTTATATATATATATATATATATATATATATATATATACACACACACACACATAACAGGGGATTCAACTTAGTGTCTTTACACTGAGCTGCATCCCTAGCTCTTTATTTTTACTTATTTGTATATATTTTTTGAGACAGCCTCTCACTAAGTTGTACAAGTTGGCCTCAAATTTGAGGTTCTGCTTCAGCCTCCCAAAGTGTTGAGATGACAAGTGTGTGTACGTAAAACTGTCTTTATCAGTGTTTGCTGTTATACTGTTCATGTGTTTGCTCGTCCTTGCAAGGAAGCTTTTGAAGATGCATCAATCCTGGCTGTGTGTGTGTTTCCAGGTGTGCTATCTGTGTGACTGGGTTTATGAAGCTGCTAGGCTCCTGTCCAAGTTACCTGCCTGGCATGGTGGTCAGGGATTGAAGCAGAAGCTCCACCCCAGCTCTCCATAGCTGATCTCGACAAACCTGACCCCACCTACCAGTACTCGGCCTTGCCCATGGCCCCGCCTCCACTTACTAAGCTCCACCTCTGGCCCCACCCACCATACTTCTGACCCTGCCCGGGGCTCCTCATTAAGCGGGGCTCTGGCCCTGCCCTGGCTCCACTTAGCTTGGTTTGGGCCCAGCCCTTGTCTATGCCTCCACCCCAATATCTGGCCCGCCCGCCCGCAAGCTCGGACCCACCTCCAGCAGCGACAGCCGGCTCTGCAAACTTTCTACCTCTCTTCCCAGGCTCTCCTTCTCCTCCTGCTTCTCAGCCAGCAACTGCTGCAGTTCCTGCACCTGGGGGCAAAGATGGCTGGCTCAGGCTCCTGGCAAGGAGGACACCCGGCAGCCGTCCTGCCCCCCACCTTCTGGGCCTACCTGTCTCTCCAGGCTGTGCACCGAGCTGGCCTCTGCCTCCTGCGGCTGATGCGGACGGGGCACAAGGTAAGACCTGGGCGAGGGCCTCCCGGCCTCTCCTGCCGTGGCGCCCCCACTCTGCCCACAGATGTCTCTGCACACGGCCTGCACCATTCCGACCCATCATTACAGGGATTTATGGAGCGTCTGCTGTGTGCCAGACACTACTCTGTCGGCTCAGGACGCCTATTTGGGGCCAGACCCGACTGTGGGACCATGCACTCACTGCCTCACTCGAACATGCCCTCATCAGGTATGTATCTCTAGTACCATGGGGCCCTCTGAGCAAAAGTGGTCTGGAGGAGCAGCATTCCAGAAGAGGGTGTGGCCTGTGCAAAGGCCTGGGGGCAGCACAGAGCCTGGAGCAGTGAGGGGGGCAGGAAAGGTGGGACTCTTTCCCCGAGGCACTCCCCACCTAGGCCTGGGCACCTGCCCCCTAACCTCATGCTTTCTTCTTTCTTTGTGCTGCTCCAAACCCCGGATCTTCTGCAGGAGGCGGCCTCTCTCCTGCCGCAGCCGTACGATCTCCTCGTAGGCCTCTCGATCGTCCTGTGTTCTCCCCAGTGGGGACCCACTGCCTTTAGAGGTGGCCTGAGGCCACCCCTCAGCATCTTATCCAGAGCTCCAACCCCACCAGAGCTCCCCCAGGCCTCCCCAAGGCCCAAGTATCTCTCACCGGCATAGGGAGGCTGGGGGGAGGCTGGGGCGCTTTCCGCTTCTTGGGACCCCCTCGCTTTTCATGACTGGATACAGAGTTCTAAGACAGAAGGGGAAAGGAGCAGACTGGAGCCGCCCACGCCGGCCCATTCCCTGCCCACAGCCCCAGCTCCACCATGGCTGCCCTGTGACTCTGGGGCAGTTCCCAGCCTCTCTGCTGTCCTCATTTGTCCAGCTTCTAATTCAGCAGATATGAGACAGGCAGCAGTTCATCCTCTCCAAGTCCTAAATCTTCTGTTTATAGCCAAGGTCTCACTATGTACTCCAGGCTAGATTCAAACTAGCAATGATCCTCCTGCCTCAGCCTCCCCAGCGTCAGGATCACAGGAGTACACCACCATGATTTGCCCAAATTCTGAATCTTAGCCTTGCTCTTGCCTTTCTGCAGGCCTTGCTGCTTTCCCTGGCTGGATCAGATTATCTATGTGGGGCTAGCCAGATAGCTTGGGCTGGACAGCTCAGAGGACTAAAGTGCCTGCTAAGACAGGTGCAGGGGCTGAGGTTTGATTCCCAGTGAGCCATGCCGCCCCCGCCCCCCACGCTGAGGGGCAATTGAGACTGGGCGTGGTGGCACGCGCCTGTAATCCTAGCACTTGGGAGGCTGTAAACAGGAAGATCACTAGGAGTCTGATCTGTGTAGTGAGACTCTGTAGACCCTGGACTGAATACATAAAAAAAACAACAACAACAACAACAAAAAACCAGCTATACGTTTCTTTTCCCTGTGAGGCTGAGATGCAGTGCTGGAGGGATGAAGCCAGAGTCGCACTTCTTTCCCCATACCGGCCCTCAACAGCCCGGTGCTCCTTGGCCATCGTCCCTGCCTCCCTCGGGGCTCCCGCCGCCTTGAGAAATTACAGTTTGGGGCAGCGGCAGCCACTGGGTGGCGGCATAGCTGGACGCTAACCTTGCTTCCCCCACCAGACTGCCAGGCGCTACGGGACAGGGCGCGTTCTCGAGAGTGCGCGCGCGCGGGGAGGGGGCCGCACCTTAGGATCCCTACCTGGGACGAAGCTTCGCCCGAGTCCTCTTCTACAGGCAGGGGAGAGAGGCAAGCAGGGTCAGGCGCTGGTACCAGGGACTCCATTCCCAGCTCCGACCCGGATTCATGGGGGTGGGGGCTCTCAGTCAAGGCTTGTACGGCAGGAATCCATCATTTTAGCAGAATAATTTAGGCGGGGACCTTGAAACTCTCAGAGGTAGGTGTGGCGTTTCCCAGAAGAGGTGCCACTTTTTAGGGCTGCCAAAGCCCCCAAACTAAGGAAGATCCAAGAAATCAGAGTGGATTCCCAGACCACTCTAAATGTTCTTGGGGCTTCTTGAAACTGCCTCCAGTAGGGGTGCCATGAAACTGCTCTTATTACAGCGGTAGGGGGTACCTTGAGACTATCCCCAACTGGGAAAGAAAGGGGTGAGGAGAAACTGCCCAGAAAAGGTGTGGAGATGGGGCTTGTGTACCGCTAGGTGGGGAGGGGCGATGGGCTGCCTCCTGTAGGAGGTGGAGGACGAGTTTGTCCCCCGCCAGGGCTCCGTAGTGAGCCGCGTCCTGGCCCAGCGCATCCATGATGCCTGGCTGGGCTCCGCCCTGCAGCAGCACCTCCACCGTTTCTGGGCTGGCGCCCTCACAGGCCAGCATCAGGGCTGTCCTGCCAGGAAAAGGGGCTCCTGAGGGCCTGAGCACATTCCCGGACCCCCAGGTCATCAACAGCCAGGCAGGGGGAGGCCCGACTGAACCCCCACTCCCTTCTCTGAGAGGTTTCGGGACTCGCCGAAGTCGCACAGCCCAGGAAAGACGGCTTGGCAGAGAAGAAACTCACCTGCCCTGCAGGTCCTGGTCGTTTGCAGGGGCCCCCTGCTGCAGGAGGAGGCGGCACAGTTCTGCGTGACACATCTGAGCGGCCAGGATGAGGGGCGTGGCACCCGACTGGTGGGGAGGGGGTGCGCGGTGTGAGGGGCTGACCCGGAGGTCGGGCAGCCCAACCCCGAGCCTCGCCCCACTCTGCAAAGGGGTCCCTCGGAACGCTGCTGCTTGCTGACAGCGGACCTCAAGAGTAGTCTTAGTCCCTCCAGAGATGCCAGAAGCTCACCCGATCTCGGGGGTTCAGATGTGCCTTGAAGGAGCACAGCAGCTCTGAACAGGAGAGACATCCACCAGCCGCTGCGGGGAGGACCGGGAGGGAAGAGGCGTGGGCACTTCCTGCGGCCCGCACGCGGGACATGATTCTCTTTCTCACAGCACTGATAACTGAACCCAGGGCCTTTGCACTTTTTATTTTGAGCCAAAGTCTCAACTTCCCAGACTTGTTTTGAATTTACGATCTTCCTGCCTCAGCCTCCCAGAGTGCTGGGATTATAGGTGTGCCGCCACAGCAGGCAAGAAATTATCTTTCTTTTCTTTTCTTTTTTTTTTTTTTTTGGTCTTTTTGAGAAAAAGGCTCCCTAGCAGTTCAGGCTGGCCTTGGGCTCATTTAGTACCCAGGCTGGTCTCGAATCGCAGACTCTCCTGCTGCAGCCTCCCAAGTGCTGGAATTACAGGCGTATGCCACCACACCAGGCAATAAATTTTTCTTTCTTTCTTTTTTTTTTTTTTTTTTAATTTCTTTGAGACAGGGTCTCACTATGCAGTTCAGGCTGGCCTTAAGCTCACTTTGTAGCTCAGGCTGGTCTCGAACTCACAACAATCCTCCTGCCTCAGCCTCCCAAGTGCTGGGATTACAGGCATGCGCCACCACGCCCGGCTTTTGTTTTGTTTTGTTTTGTTTTGTTTTTTTGATGGTCCCAGGGATCAAACTCATTTAGGGTTGGGGCCGACTTGCCACAGCACGCAGAAGCATTGCCGCCACTAGGTGGCAGCATACTCCAACTGCGGGAGACGTGCACAGAGGCAAGCCCTAGGCAAATTCACTTTCCCCAAGAATAGGTGTGTCCCGAGTCCTCACCCTCTCGCGCTCAGGGCACGGAGCCTCGACCCAGGCTGGCCCAAGTGTTTGGGAGCTTCCCCTCCCTCGTGGGAGAGTGGACTCAAGCTTGGGGCTGGCTGGGATGCTCCGGGATTTCTCAGAGGTGTTCAGTTCTGGATGACCTGCAGCATTCTATTAAAAGGCCTCGGAGGGCACCAGGCTCTGCTCCTAGGTCAGGTGGCCTGGGATGCCTCGCCATTTACTGTGGGAAGTGACAGTGTCTCCCCGTTCAATAAGTCCATGATAGGGAGGGTCTGTAGAATTGAAGCTGAGCCCCGAAGCTTGCTAAAGAAAAAGGAGTGGACAGGAGAGATAGCTCAGCGGACTAAGTGCTAGCTTAGGCAAATGCAGGGACCTGGGTTTGATCCCTGGCACACATGCTGCACTAGTCAGACCCCTGGGCACAATGAGCCCACTACCAAGACCCGGCATGGTGGCATATGCCTGTGATCCCGGCGCTGGGAACACTGAAACAGGCTGAGTAGTGAGACCTTGTATCAAAAAAATATTTTTTAAAAAAGCAAAAGGAAGCTGGGAGGCTGAGGCAGGAGGATTGTTGTGAGTTCGAAACCAGCCTGAGCTACAAAGTGGGCTTAAGGCCAGCCTGAATTGCATAGTGAGACCCTGTCTCAAAAAGACAAAAATAAATAAATAAATAAATAAAAATAAAAAAGCAAAAGGAGGGGCTGGGGAGATGGCCCAGTGGAATAAGCACTTCCCTGGGAAGCTCAAGGGCCTGAGTTCAATCCCAGTGAAAAAAGAAAGCAAAAGGAGGCAACAGGTCCATGTGCATTGGCACCTGCCTGTCATCTCAGCACTCTGGGAGACTGAGGCAGGAGTATCGCTTTGAGTTCAACCCCAACCCAGGGAATTCTGTGACCTTTTTTTATTTTTTAGGACAGGGTCTCCCTATGCAGTTCAGGCTGGCCTGACAGGAGTGTGCCACCATGCCTAGCACATAGTGACTTTTTGAGACTCTGTCTCACAATAAAAAAAAGCATAGCTCAGAGCAAAAGCCCTGGGTTCCACTGCCAGTAGCCTCTGTCCCAAAACAGGAGGCAGCAGGAGGCCCTGGAGAGGATAACCCCTCCGCAGTACGCACAGAGCCCCAGGGGGCAGGCAGGGCCTGCTGCACCCACCTGCATGATGCAAAGCTGTCCACCCGCTGCTGTCCTCAGTGTCCACCATGCAGGAGGCCTGGGGGGGAGTGGGTCACATCTCTTATTCCTGTTGCCTGATTTTTCTAGGACCCCTTTTCCCTCCCTCCTACCTCCTTGGCTTGGGGAGCACATGTCACAGGCCTCTGAGTGACTCTTGGTTTTTATGAGAGTTGGTGAGAAAGAGGGAGCAGCTGGAAGGGTGAAGAGTTGCTGAGAATTTGGGGGGTAGCTGGAAGTTCGGAATGGGTGTGCCTAAAACACTACTTAAAGTTGGAGGAGGAACTAGCGCTCCCGCACGCCTAGTACCAGGAGTATATCTTGGTGTGAGACGTATCTGGACGCTGAGGAGCATCTGATTGTCTAGGGAATAGCTGGAGCTCAGGACTAAAATGGGCCAGAGGATATTAGGATTCAGGGTATGTCAGGAGGTTTGAGGTCTTGCTGGAATTCAGAGCAGTAGTGGTTCAGGGAGTATCTGGCGTTCAGGGAGCATCTGAGGTAAGAAAGTAAGAGACCTGTAGCAGCTGCTTCAAACACTGTGGGTGCCCATACTTGGCGGCCAGGTGGAGAGCATTGTAACCTGAAAGGGAGGGGAGGTTATGACAGAGACTCCAGAGGCTCCAGGTGCCCCACAAACCTGTGCCCACAGTGAGGGGTTGTGATAGAGTGTTCCTGTCTACAGCTCATGCTTAGTGACCCCCAAGTCCCATGCATTCTGCTATTTTCTCAGGTACTCAACTAACTCAACTATTTTAATTCAGCTACTCCCAGAGCTCCAGCTACTCCTAAATCCAAGCTACTCCTAAGTTTTTTTTGGGGGGGGATTGTTATTTATTTATTTTTATTGAACTCAGGACCTTGTGCTTGCCCGACAGGAGCCGTGTTACTGAGCTCTGTCACTGTCACTCAGGCACTTCTCTAACTCTACTTGCTATTCTGCTCCAGAAATTAAAGCTCAGCTACTCTGACAAGCCCCGCTTCTCTCTCAAACACCAGACACTCGCCTGCTTCCACCCTGTCCTTGTTCTCAGATTCTCCTGCATCGCAGACCCCCAGCCCAAGTCTCCCTGATTGTTCTGGCACCCATGAAGGATCCCAAGGGCCTTCCTCTGCTCCCCTCCACTTTCTCAAAACCCTCCAAAGCCCCAGATACTCCTTGGTCCCAGCTGTTCCCTTGGTCCAACCGCAGCCTGAACCCTAGCTATTCCCGACACATAATGGGAACTGGGTGGCCATGACTCCACCCTTAGGATGCACTCTACCACAGCCTGAAATGTGCCTTCTGCCTGGAGGGGACACTGCGACCTTGAAGCAGGGCCTGCTGGAGTCCGGAGTTGGGCACCTACTGTGTGTTCCACCACCTGCCCAGGCCCTGGCTGGCAGTACCTGCCCCATCTGTGCTCAGGACGTTGGCACCATGTGCCAGCATCACCTCCAGACAGCTGGCAGCGCCCCGCATGGCAGCCAGGTGGAACCTGGAGTCAGAGGGTGGAGGTCAGAGGTCAGAGGCCACATGGAGAGCTTCCCTCAGCCATACCCCCAGGGAGGCACCAGCACTCACGCGGACTTGCCCTCGGGATCCAGCTTGGTGGGCACCAGCCCTTTTCGTGAGATGAGCGTGGCAACCCGGGCCGAGTCATTGTTCTCCACCGCCTGCAGCAGCCGCTCGTCGCTTTTGCCCCAGTCCTGGCCCTGCAGAGCACACCCAGAGGCACATGGGGCCAGGCGGGTGCTGCCTCCTCCCTGCACCCCTGGCAGGGGTCCCAGCTCTTGCCGCCCACCCTGGACACTTGCCTGGCGCCTGCCTCTGGCTCCTGGCTTCGGGATGGGGCAGGGGCCGCAGGGTGGGCAGGAGCCGAGGTCGGAGGGGCTGAGCCGCAGCTGCCGGGGGAGGTGGTCCTGGGCAGAGGCCAGAGACAGTGGCTCCCAAGCCTGTACCTCTGGCATCCACCCCAGGCCCGGCACCCCAGCTATCACCTCAGACCCGCTGCCAGCATCAGCCTGATCAGCCTCAGTATCTCTCCCTCGGTGTCCACACACCAAGCCGGCAGCCATCCCTCGGGGTGAAGTGGTGTGGAATCCAGCAAGCTTTCCCAGCTGCTCTGTCTCCTCATCCGAGCCCCTAAGGGCCCAGTCCATATCCCCCAAAGCCCCTCTTCCATTTGTCCCACAGCTGTACCTGTCACTATTATCTCCTTAATATTGCAAGAACTATTTACCCAAATGTTAGCCTGAAAGGCATTCTCAGATATCTCCTCCAGTGTCTGCAGTGTTCTCCAAAATTATCCGCCCCCCCCCCCCGCCAAAGAAAAACAATCTGGGCTAGGTGGCACATGCCCATAACCTCAGCACTTGGTAGGCTGATGCAGGAAGATCGCCACGAATTTGAGGGCAACCTGGGCTACGCTCTGAGTTCAAGGACAGCTTGAACTACATTCTGATACCCTGTCTCAAAATCCCAAAAACCTGTTCTCCATATGTCACGAGGTCTTCCCAGGGTCAGCATCCCCTAATAGCCTCGTATTGTTGCCGCTAACTTTCCCATCTGACTCCAACACAGGGTCTCCAGACTGCCGCTTCACCGCCCTCCACATTCTTCCCAAGAGTGCTTGTCTGTCCTCGGAACTGTCCTTGTGTTTTCCCAAATGTCCCATCTTTCCCCCAAGGGTGACACCAGCCCCACTCCCTCCCGCGTGCATCTCTGCCGGCTCTAGGAGGCCTGTGTAGTTGGGGGGCGACAGGAGGGAGGAGGAGGGACCAGCGTTTCGGCCCCCCGATCCCCGCCCCCCACCCCCACCCCGAGCCCTACCGCAAAGGAGGCGGCTGCGCACAAACACAGCTGCTTCATGGCGTCCAGAGCGCCGGCCGGCAGGGCGGTGGGGCGGTGGGAAAGCGGGGGTCTGGAAGGCGGCGGCCCGGAGGGGCGGGGCGGGACCGGAGCCGGGCGCCCCGCCCCCTGGCGTCGCCACGCCCACTCCGGCGGCGGCGCGCCCACTTATGTCCCGCCCAACGGCCCCTCCCTAGCCAGCACCTCCTGGCCGCGTTCACTAAAACACGTCCCCTCGCCGGAAGTCTTTGGTCCAGCGTGGCTCCCAATCCCCGAGATCCAGGGTTGGTGCACTGCCTTGGAGCGAGCTAACCTGGCTATGAAGCAGATGTTCTGAAGAGGGCCCTGCCTCTCGCCAGAAGGCTGCACACCTGGGCTTGCTGGGCTCCTTGGATCTTTTCTCCCTTGCTGCTCCCAGTTGACCGGGCGAGGGAGCATGAGATGTCTCCAAGCCTAGGACCCACAGGCCTCCCCCTGACCTCACATTTTGCTTGCTTTCTTGGCATTTATCTCCTCACCCATCCATTCTCCCATCCATCCATCCATCCATCCATCCATCCATCCATCCATCCATCCATCCAGTGGTTTGTCTATTCATTACTCATTAATTCCCGTAGTCATTTTCCCATTCATCTCCATTCACTCGTTTATTCACACAGCCGCCATTCTTAACTCATTCATTCATTTGCATTCATTCATTACTTACAGTTATTTCACACAGTGGCTAAGTCCTACATTTAGCCATTCTACCTTTTTTTTTTTTTTTTTTGGTCATTCTATTTATTTATTATTTTTTTGTCCTTTTTGAGACAGGTCTCACTATGCAGTTCAGGCTGGCCTTAAACTCACTTTGTAGCTCAGGCTGGTCTCAAACTCACAACAATCCTCCCGCCTCAGCCTCCCAAATGTTGGGATTACAGGCCTGCGCCACCACCCCTGGCTTTTTTGGTCATTCTTAACTCATTCATTCATTCTTCCATTCACACTCTCATTCATTTGTTCTCCTATTCCTGCACTCCAATTATTCATTCATTCTCCCATTCACAATCTCATTGTCCCGTTCCTGCACTCATTCATTCATTCTCCCATTCCTGAGCTCATTCTCCCATTCATGCCCTCATTCATTCTGTCAGTGGTGCACTCTTTTACTCACATTGACTCACACTCCAGTGCAGCTCTGCAGAATCCGTGCCCTCCACCATGTTTGTCTCCCCAAGTAACTGGGCCCAGAGACTTACCAGCTACCCGCCTCACCGTCCTTGTCTGTGGAATGGGTGAGACAGTGTACACACATAAAGCACTGCCCATCACAGTGCCGGGCTTACAGTAGGCACATAATAAAAACTGTGACTCAGCCACCAAGTAAAGATCTAACCAGGCCTGCATACCGTGCTGAGGCTCAGCCCTGAGGATAGGGAAGGATGCAGGATGCAGTAGATGCTCAGTTAATTCCACTGGAAGACAGAGAGGACCTAGTCCTGGGCTTGGACTCCAAGGGCCAGGAGGGTTTCTGATGTGTCACACTTGAGAGCACGACGCACAGAGGCATCCCTGGCATACAGGTTGGCACCCTGATAGGCCAGGGTGTCTGATGTGTGGGCAGATTTAATGAAAGATTCACAAAGCCACATCCTCCTGCCCATAGGCATTTCATTCCTGCAGTTCCCTAAGTACCAGCACGGTGCTCGGTGTTGGAAGCCAGGGGAGACTGAGACAGATGTCCTGGCTATCATTACGATCCCTGGAGAGATAGCCACCTATAGATTGTGAACCTTGGTGGCCAGAGGTGTGATGTGGGGAACTCAGGGCAGGACAAAGGGGTGCAAACCTGAGGTGGGGCACGGGCGAGGCAGGGACACAGTGACACCTGGGAGAAACCACCATTTACCTGGTCATGGAGTTGCCTCGTCCTTGGTCCCCAGGTCCAGCTTCCCTGACCCATGCCTGCCTCACCCCACCCCAGCAGCCAGTGTCCTGCGCAGGGGCATGCACACTGGGACGATGTGACAATTTCCCAGACACCTGCAACAGGTAGGGTGGGGGCAGGGCAGGAAAACGGATCTGCTGGCCCTGGCCTCAGGTTTCAGGGTTCCTGGACTTCTCCTCCTCCATCCCTGAGCACCCAAGCCACAACAACTGCCTCTCAAAGCCCGAGGCAGGGTGCCAGGTGCCGTGGGTGCTGTTGCCATCCCTGGCTCCCTCAACCTTTTTTTTTGGCAGGACCAGGGATTGACCTCGAGCCCTTGTGCTCGCCAGGCAAGCGCTAATTCTACTGAGCCATCTCCCAAAAGAATAATTTGTGACCTGTAAAAAATGGTATCAAATTCAACTTCCAGCAGCCACCAGTAAATTTTTGTGAGCGTGGTACTGGGAACTGAACCCAGGGCCTTGCGTTGAATTCCACCCCCAGCCCTTCTTAAGTTTTATTTTTGAAACAGGGTGCGACCCAGAGCCCAGCAACCCAAGGTCAGATAGGAACCTGGACCATCAAGGTCCGGGCGGGAACACAATCGCGCCACCTGGCGGCGGCTCTCAAAGGCGCGGGCTCCAGCCGCGGACACGGCGGGGACCGCACACCTGGCAGATGCGGGGACCGCCAGCACCAGAACGTGGGTCCCAGAGACACCAGGAAGACGCGCCGCAGTCACGGTGTTTGCTTTCTTCCCTCGAGGCTGCTGCACAAAAGCTTGAACCTGACTCTACTGCCTGCTGCGAAACCGGAGAAGGGCCGGCCAGGGAGGGGGTTGGTGGCCAGGTGCCCGCGGGCGAGGAGGACAGAGACCAGGTGTCCTGCCGCACTGCCGCTGCGGAACACCGTCCCCTCGTCACCCGTGCCATACGAGACCTCATACCACCTTTTATTTTATTTTTTAGATTCTTTTTTTTTTTTTTTTTCTGCCAGTACTAAGGATGGAAGGAACTCAGGGCCTTCACACAGAGCTACACCCTCTGACCTTTCTATTTTTTTTATTTTTATTTTTATGTTAAACCTCTAAGTTGCCCAGGCTGGGACTGAACTGGAACTCTCCTGCCTCAGCCTCCCAGCATGCCTAGATGAGCCACCACAACCCTGACCCTGCCTTTAGTCAATGCAGTTTCCCATCTCCACTCTCTGCCCAAGTCCAGTTCTTAGTTACACAGCCACGGAGGAAGTCAGGTGTCTCAATCCCTGGCTGTGTGACTTGGGACAATTTTGTTAACCTCTACAGCCTGCCCTCTACAATGCGGATAACAGAAGCTCAGACCTTAGCACGCTCAGACCTTAGCACGTTCGTGAGGGTTCAAAGCTCTTTAGAGAATTCAACATCCAATAAATGACAGTTAAAAAAAAAAAAAAGAAAAGAAAAGGAAAAAAAAAAGAAATGACAGTGAAAAAAGGAGCTGGGATTGGATGGAGGGGGGTGAGGGAGAGAGAGAGAGACATGGGGCGCTGTGGGTGGGACATAGCCCAGTAGTGAGCCAAGAGAAAGCCTGAGAGGCAGTCTCATGAGGTCACTGTGACCCTGGTTGGGGACCCTGGGGCCCTAGTCTGGTGGCTGGAACCAGAAGCAGCACTGAGTTGAGAGCAGCCAGGGTGGCCAGGAAGAAAGGAGGCTGGGTGGGGGAGGCTGAAGGGGACGACTTGGGCTCGAAGGTACTGGGAGCCACCGAAGATCCTGAGTGGACAAGCTGCAGAGAATGAGCCCAGGGAGTGGTGGGGACAGACAAGTGGGTCCTTGGCTGGATCCCAGAGTCAGGAGCCTCGGACCGGGGGTACCAGGCGCGAGACTCACCTCTGGCTTCTTAAATCTAGCGCGCAGGGTCTTCATAGCCAGAGCCTGGCCACCTGGAAAGGAAGGGGCAGAGCTGTGAGGAACCTGCCCTGAGGAGCTCAGGTGCTCCTACCCGAGAACCATTGCCACCTCCTGGGTGGCCAGGGCTCCCAGAACAGTTTGCTTCCCTGTGTCACCAAGGGCCCCCTGCTGTGTGTCCCAGAAGCCACTTACCTTCTCTCTCACTTTCCTTGCCTAGGAGGGAAGACTTTATTGGTAGTTGTTTCTGTCAAGGCCTTTTATTTCCTATTTGTGGCTTACAGTCCAGGTCCGAAGTCCCATGCTCTGGTCAACTCTGCTTCAACAATCAGAGGCTCCTTAGGACCTGAATGCAGGGCTGAGGCCTCTGCACGGAGTGCGTGTCAGCTCCTCAGACAGGAGGCGCTTGCATAAGTGCTATGCTGGTCCCTGGGGGTGGCAGCAGTGTTCCCATGGCAGGTGCAGCCTGGCTGACGGCATCGTGCCCATGCGTGCCCCCCCCCCAGTATCCCCCATTCTCTGTGCATGTACAGATTCGACCATCGTGCTGCTCAGTGTGTGCGTGGTGTTTGGGCTGCATGGAGTCTCCCTAAGGTCCTTATCTGCCTCCACAGGGGCTGGGCGGGGGCCCTTTTCCTGCCAAGGATGTCCAACTCCTCAGGCCACCTGCTGCTCCCCTGGGAACCTTTCGCCCACCTGTCAGCCAGACCTCTACCCACCTGCCGCTGCCCACCGACTGCACCACCCAACGATGGTTCTTCCTCGCCTTTCACCACAGCTCCCCCATCTCATCCCTCGCGTAACACCCTCAACCTACCCACCACCCCACCTAGCATCCGCCAACCCAGCCTGCACCCAGTCGCCCACCCACTTCTCCACCCATTTGCCCACCAACGCATGACCCATCCAGCCACCATCGTCCCTCCGCCTGTTCATGTGCCAGCCTGTTTTCCCACCTGCCATTCATTCAGCCACTTACCATCTAAGCCTCCTGACCACCCACTCACCTTCCCAGCCCAACCAAACAACCCACTCCCAACACTCACGCAAGCATCCACCCATCTGTCTGTCTACCCAGCTACCCCCTGACACCCACCAACCGTCCATCCACCCAGCTACCCCCTGACACCCACCAACCGTCCATCCACCCAGTTACCCTCTGACACCCACCAACCATCCATCTACCCAGTTACCCTCTGACACCCACCAACCATCCATCTACCCAGCTACCCCCTGACACCCACCAACCGTCCATCCACCCAGCTACCCCCTGACACCCACCAACCGTCCATCCACCCACCCACCCACCCCTCTACCACCCAACGTATCCACTCACTCACCAGCCACCTGGCCCTTTTCCTCTGCCCCTGACTAAGGAAACCTCAGTCACACCTGGAGCAGGTGTGAGAAGACGCTGCAAGGCAGCCCTTGGTGGCCTGGGCAGGAGGGCACAGCGACCTGGGGAGCTGCTTCCTGGGAGAGGTCGTGCTGGCTGGCAGGTGGGGTGCTGAGCAGTGGCAGGGGACAGAGACACATCCTGCAGATCCCCGAGGCTGGGGAGCAGGCGGGGTGCATGTGAGTTGGGTCAGGATCCCGTACCCATATCGGCTCTGCCCCCACACACGAGGGCTCCTGGCCCACGGGAGCCCCTACCCTGGACCTGCATTGGCTTGGCTTCCTCTCCTACCTCCCCGCTCCAGCGTCTAGTCCCTGTCTCCAGCCCAGGCGGCTCGGGTTACCCACTCCCACTGGGCCGCACTCGCACCAGCAGCTCCCAGTGCGCAACTGTGACACCCGATCGCCCAGGGTGCTGGGGACAGAGAGGGAGGAGAGAGCTGGCAGCGGGGCTGCTGCTGGCCCTGGGCTCTGGCGGGAAGACAGAGCCCTGCCATCGATGCACTTATCACAGCTTCTGGAATGAGCCCTCCTGCGGCCCAGCCTTTGCGCTGGTGGTGAGCTCCACGCCCACCCTCCCACCCCGTGTCACCTGAAGCCACTCCTCTTTTCGTCTTTCTCTCTTTTCTTTTCTTTCTTTCTTCTTTTGTACTGAGAATCGAACTCAGGGCCTCGCTGGGCAATGCGGTGCTGCCAAGCGTCACCCTGGGCCCTCCTTCCTCCACCTAACTCCTGTGCTGTCCTCAGCTCCGTGCTCCATGTCCCCTCTCCCAGGAAGCCTTCCTGCATGTCCCCAGTTGGGTCCGGAGCCTCCTTCAAGCTCCTCATGGCCCTGTGCCTGCTGTGTCTCCCACCACACCCCGATCCCCGTGGCACCACTGCCTGGTCACACACGGTAAGCTGCAGAGGTGAGGATGGTGCTGTTTTTGCTGCTTTGCTGTCAAGCAAGAGCTTGACCCAGGTCTCTTAACTGGGTCTTCAAGGCCGCCAGCATCAATGACCTTGATGAGCTTCTCTGTTCTCTAGGACACCATTGCCAGACCTGCGAGGTGCAGATCCCCCTTCAGCCTCCTTCCTAATGAGTAAAAAGTGAAAAGAGCCAATGACTAACTGTTCCCCTCACTTTTTTTTTTTTTGGCGGAACACAGGCCCTTGCCAGGGAAGCGCTTATTCCACTGAGCCATCTCCCAGGCCCCTCCCCATTTTAGAGATGACTGGAAAACCTCTCTCGTGGGAGACACTCTCTTCCTGCCCTAGTCATCGTGTAGTCCCTTTTAGCAATTGGGAACTTATTTAAGTAGAATTCTCTGTTCCAGTACTTAAGATGGCGCCAAAAGCGTCACCAGAAGACGCATGCGTCATAGAGGAAGAGGAAGCGGCAGGTTGCACAGGACTGGACTACGGCTCCTCCTCCCTTCCCCGTCCCATCCCGCTTCCGGCGGAAGCAGCCTCAACAAGGGAAACTTTATTGCTCCCATTGAGACAGCGACGATGTCGGTGAACTACGCAGCAGGGCTGTCGCCCTATGCAGATAAGGGCAAGTGTGGCCTCCCCGAGGTGAGTACGATGGGGGATCCCTTAAGATTGCCTCCATGTCCATGGGCTGTGCAGGGATGAGAACAGGTACCAGAGCATTGTGGGAATATCTAGAGGCACTTAACCTGGACAATGGGAAGGACTTCCCAGAGCGCAGAAAGCGACACCCCGTGGGCGCGCCCTGCACGGGGCTTGCCAAACTTTGGGTCACTGACTGGGGCCACTGGAGGGATCCGACTCTGGAATGGGCTGACGTGCTGATGGGGAGGAGAAAGGTGTAGCTCCAGGACAGGACTCGGATGCCAGACCCAGGACAGGATGTGGCAGGAAAGGCCTTCCAAGCACTGGGACAGTGACGAGGAACCTTTTAAAGCTTTCAGTGATAGCAAACAGTGAGCTGCAGCACATAGGTTCACCACTACTGCACTAGCAGAAGTGCAGAAAGACGGTCCCCTCCCCACAGTGGGGCCTGGAGCAAGTCACCCCCTTCCTGGGTCTCCGCCTCCCATCTATAACGTAATGAAGGGACCCAAGAGCTGGTCCCTTCATTCTAAGGTGCCTGTATGACAGCTCTGATGGTGTGACTCCTTCTAGGAACTGCTCTTCCTGCAACTGTAGTTCACTTTATTCCACAAACATTTCTTGAGCAATTACCTAAGTGTAGAGGTGCAGGCAGCAAAGCAGGCTAAATCCCTGTTCTGCCGGGCGTGGTGGCGCATGCCTGTAATCCCAGCACTCGGGAGGCTGAGGCAGGAGGATTGTTGTGAGTTCGAGACCAGCCTGAGCTACAAAGTGAGCTTAAGGCCAGCCTGAACTGCATAGTGAGACCCTGTCTCAAAAAAGACAAAAAAAAAAAAAAATAAATAAATCCCTGTTCTATGGAGACAGACAAGAGGTGCATGGAAACCAGGTGACTGGGGGAGGTGTCAGTGTAGTGACATCTGAGCCAGAATCTAAAGGAGAAGATGATGAGAGAGCCATGGCCAGATCTGGGGAAGGAACATTCCAGATGGAGAGCATGCCCTGTGCAAAGGTGCTGGGGCAGCCTGAAGCCCAGAGTGGTGCCGGAGCAGTGAAGAGCCTGTGTGGCTGGAGCAGAGGGAGTGAGGGGCAGAGCGAGCAGGGGAAGTGGGAGAGGACGAGGTCATAAAGGTCCCAGCAGGCTTCAGGGAGGACTTGGGCTTCAGTCCGAGGGAGCTGGGAGCCACAGCGGGCAGAGGAGGGCTATGAGGACTAGCTGCCTCTTTTCCTCCCTGGGTAAGGTGAAGGCAGGTCAGGCTGTGGCCCATGCCCGTGCCAACTGAGAGACACATTTGGATTCCTCCATTCCTGTCTCCCACCAGATCTTTGACCCCCCAGAGGAGCTGGATCAGAAGGTGTGGGAGCTGGCCAGGCTGGTTTGGCAGTCATCCAATGTGGTGTTCCACACAGGTGCTGGCATCAGTACTGCCTCAGGCATCCCGGACTTCAGGTCTGTGAGCATGAAAGGGAAACTGAGGTGGCCTCACCACCCTGCCAGGTGCTTCCCTGGAGCAGCCTAGCTCATTCTGCAGCCTTTCTTCTGGCTGAATCCATGGTACTAGGGATGGGCTTGACTTATCCATGAAGTTATTGCCAAGATTCTACTTCCCTCATTCACCAGAACCTGGTCACATGGACTCCAAGGGATGCTGGGGAAAGATCACCTGATCTTACCTAGTGCAAAGGATGTCACTCGGTCTTACCTAACGGCAGAGCATTCTGGGAAATGTAGTCTTTAGACAGGCTGGCCACATACTTCCCTTTATTACCATAGGGAAACTCAAAATTAGGAACAGTTAATTTCATGCACATCTACAAATATTTTCCTATAGGAGTTGGTGTCAGGCAAGTGGCTTTAACTTTGGGAACTTTTTTCACCCCTAGTGAGGGTGTGAGACTGACTGAAATCCCCACTGCATCCAGCAGTCTGTGTTAGACAGTTGTTGGTAAAAAGCCAGGGTCGTGCCAGGCATGGTAGCACACCCCTGTAATCCCAGCACCCTGGCAGGACAACTGCCACCAGTCCAGCCAGCCTAGACTGCATACCAAGACCTTGTCTCAAAAAACCAGAAATTAAAAAAAAAAAAAAAACACCAAGAAGCAGCTCAGTCTGGTGGCTCCCTCAGCTAGGTGCTGCGCCATCCCTGGCAGAAGAGCAGTAAATTGCATTTATTTCTTTTTCTGTGTCCTGTTTGGTCCCCAGCCCAAAGTTCCACACCAGGAGAGCAGATTCCTTTTTCTTGAAGGAATGTTAAACCTCTAAGGCATGAATGCTTCCCTCCCCACAACCTGCTGTGGCTCCCTACTGCCGCTCTAGACTTCCAAAGCCAGGTTCAAAGCTGAAGGCCTTTCTGACCCAGCCCTGAACCCCTCTCCACTGTCAGCCTCTGCTATTCTCACCATGGCCCCCAAGTCACACATTTCCCAGACTCAGACCAGGACCTGGGCTCTTGTCTTTCCCTCTGGACTGCCTTTTCATCTTGCTTACACTTTAGGAGGCTGCCCAGCCTCTTGCAGATAGGGTTCCCACTCGCCCCAATCAGGGCTCTCAGAGCCACTCTAGGCCCCCAGCTCCTGGTCCTTTCTGGAGCCTGACTGTCCAAGGCTGGAGGGCTGGGTCTGCTTGTGTTCTCTGTACAATTTTTTTTTTTGTTTTTTTTTTTCAGAATCGGGAATTGAACTCAGGCCCTTGCGCTTGCAAGGCAAGCGCTTATTCTACTGAGCCATCTCCCCGGCCCCAGCACAAAATTGAGCCCACTTTGAGAACAGAGGCTTGGGTCCACACAGACCTAGCATGCTGGATGTGGTGGTGCACACCTCTAATCCCAGCACTGGGGAAGCTGAGCCAAGAGGATCGTTAGGAGTTCAAAGCCAGCCCGAACTACACAGTGAGACCCTGTCTCAAAAAAACAAAACAAGACCTCAGCATCACCTAGCTCGGGGTCAGGCTCAGTGCAGCGGCAGTAGCCAAGTGTTTATTAAAAAAAAAAAAATTAAATATTGCTCATCGGTGCTTTCTCTCCCTTTACCTCTTACCATCTCTTCGTCGTTTGGCCAATTCTGCCTTGCTTGCTCTTTCGCTTTCTCCGTCTCTCTGCAATCTCCCAACCTGTGATTCTTTTTGTCTCTGATCCTCCCTCTGCCTCCTCTCTTTTTGTCTCCGGGCCTGTTTCTCTCTGATTCTGACCCTTTGCACCCCTCTCTCTTCCTGCCTCTGGCCATCAGGGGCCCGCATGGCGTGTGGACCATGGAGGAGCGGGGCCTGGCGCCCAAGTTCGACACGACCTTCGAGAGCGCGCGGCCCACGTGCACGCACATGGCGCTGGTGCAGCTGGAGCGCGTGGGGCTGCTGCGCTTCCTCGTGAGCCAGAACGTGGACGGGCTGCACGTGCGCTCCGGCTTCCCCAGGTACCGCACCCTGCACCGTGACCCCAGCTGCACCCAGGGTCCTGATGGGGAGGTCCCGAGCTGGAGGCAGATGGAGCTGGGGAGACCCTGGGGCTGCGGAGGGTTGTGGAGTTTACAGTTTGTTTCGTTACTATTCCGCATAGGGTGGAACCCACTCAACTCCATCCCCAGCGATTTTTTCACTTTTTTAAGACATGGTCTTGGGGCCGAGGACAAGGCTCAGTGGAATAAGTGCTTCCCTGGCAAGCGCAAGAGCCTGAGTTCAATCCCCCGGTAAGACACAGTCTTGCTGAGTTTTCAAGGCTGGGCTCAAATATGGGATCTCCCTGCCTTAGGCCTCAGCCTTCTGGGGCGCTGAGATAATGATAGCCCGTGCCACCAACAGTAGCACGTTGGGGACTTTTTAAAATTTTTATTTATGTTATTTATTTTTTTGGCGGAACTAAGGATTGAGCTCAGGCCCTTGCACCTGCCGGACAAGCGGTTATTCTGCCGATTTCCCCGGTCCCTCATTTGGGACGTTTTAGCATCTATCCTTTTTTTTTTTTTTTTTTTTTGGTCTTTTTGGGACAGGGTCTCACTATACAGTTCAGGCTGGCCTTAAGCTCACTTTGTAGCTCAGGCTGGTCTCGAACTCACAACAATCCTCCTGCCTCAGCCTCCTGAATGCTGGGATTACAGGCATGCGCCACCACTGTTGATTGCTACTGGGAAACGGGGGTGATTTGTTTTCCCCTAGTGTGGAGGCTGGAAGCCGGGCCTCACCAGGCGAGGAGGTGCTCACTACTGCGCGGCACTGCCTCTCTTGTTTCTTTCTGTGAGGAAGACCCGGAGTCTAGTTCCACCCCTTGGGCATGTAAATCATTTCTCCAAGAGCTGGTAGCTCTAGATGTTGTTAGGGGTTTTTAATTTTTTTTTAATTTTTTAATTTTTAATTTTTATTTTTATGTGGTTGATACAGGGTCTCACTACACAACTCGGAATTGTAGTGATCCTCCTGCCTCAGCCTCCTCAGCGCTGGGATTACAGGCGAGTGCCGCCATGCCTGGTCTTGGTGGCTGGCTCAGCATACACTGAAGGTCAGGGCCAGTGCAGCATGTTGTGCCTGGGATCGAACCCTGGCCCCTCTGGTTGCCTAAGTAGGGCACTTAATCCACTGAGCTATCTTGCCGGCCCAGTGTTGCGTTTTTTTAACCTTTCTACCTGTCAGTTCCTGAGAAGAATGATCTGGTTCCATGGACCTTGGGTTAGGGAGAGTCCTGTTCCCAACTGTGACCATCCAGGGATCAGACAGCTTCTTACCCTTTTGGATCACAGTGATTAACTAGACAGATGGCTACAGGGTGACAGGTGTGTCTCCCCCCCAACACCCAGCTTGGTTTGTTTGTTTATTTTTGCAGTACCAGGGATTGAACTCAGGACCTTGCACTTGCCAGGCAAGTGCTTATTCTACTGAGCTATCTCCCTGGCGCTTCAGGGATGAGAGCCTTGGGCGGGGTCATGGAGAACATCAGGGACCTACATCACATCCCCCACGTGCATCCAATCCCAGTGTAAACCAGAGTGGAACAGGACATACTTGCAGGTTCTTATTGAGCACCTACTGCATTGAGCACCTTGTTCTGAACATTTGGGAATTTGAGTTTCTGTCCTTCCAACCTGGCCACACTAAGTTGCCTTACTCATACAGGGGTGGGCTGCATTTTGTGAAGGCAGTGGGTGCCTGTGACAGAGGTGGGTTCCGTTGTGTTGTTAATGATCCCTCAGGCTCAGAGAGTTGGGCTGCCTGCCTAGTGGGGCATAGCACACAGATGGGGGCATCAGAGCTGGAAGAGCAGAGAGGGCATCAGTTGGCTCTGGATGAGGGGCTGGGATGTCCTGGGCTGTCCCTGAGGAGGAGGGTGTCCTCCCCTTCCCCCACTCAGCCACTTCCTGCCTGCCCCCCAGGGACAAACTGGCAGAGCTGCATGGGAACATGTTCGTAGAAGAGTGTGCCAAGTGTAAGACGTGAGTGTCGCATGGCGGGTGTGGGCATGCTGCAGCTGACCCCGAGGTCTGTCACTCTCCAGGGGAACCTGCACCAGCCTGACAATGACCCTGAGGCCCAGGGCGAGGAGGAGGAAGGCCCTGGGAGGGGGCAGAATCAGGGCTGTTTCCTGGGGGCTGCAGAAGCAGGTGACTGAAGACTGAGGGCTTTGGTTTACAGAAATGACGTCTCTTGGGCCCCCAGGCCAAAGCATGGTGCCTGTAGGGCAGGGTGGACCCTCAGAAGCTTTTGGGGGGCCTTCCTACCTTCCTGGCCCTGGTGGTGGCCACAGACGTGGCCTTAAATCATCTAAGTTGCCCACGTTGGGCTTGAACCAACGATCCTCCCGCCCCAGCCTTCTGTGACGCTGGGCTCACAGGTGTGCACCGTTGCGCCGGGCTGTGTCTCCCTCTTAAAATGCCAGGCAGCTTCCCTCAGCTGGTGGAGCCTCAGCTTCAACCTGCAGAAGACGCACGAGGTCTCTATCCTCAGCTCGCGCTGAACCTAAGCCAGGGACCCGTAGGCTGTACTGTGACTACTTCTCATTGCCATTGGGCTGAGGAGACAACCTGTAGATGCGTGGCCAGGGCCAGTGTCAATAAAACTGTGGACCAAACACGGCTGAGAGCCAGGCGTGACTATTGAGGCACAGGTGCCTTTCCTCCTCCCTGTTATTAATGATACTTAAGGGCAAATCACAGTCCGGGTGCAGGGGCGCACACCTGTCATCCTCGCTACTCGGGATGCTGAGGCAGGAGGATTTCAAGTCTGAGCCCAGCCTGGGCAGCTTAGTCAGACCCTGTCTAAAACACAAAAGGCCCTGGTTCCATCTCCAACACCACCGAAAGCAACCAAAAGAGGCATCCACGCAGGGCTACAGGCTGGGCTCATTGGCCATCTCCTCCTCCCTGACACAGGCAGTATGTCCGGGACACAGTCGTGGGCACCATGGGCCTCAAGGCCACTGGCCGGTTCTGCACAGTGGCCAAGGCACGGGGACTGCGGGCTTGCCGGTAAGTGACTTGTGCCCAAGGCCCAGGCACCTGTGGGGCAAAAGGCCCGCTGACCCTCAGCTTTCCTCTGCAGGGGGCAGCTGAGAGACACCATCCTGGACTGGGAAGACTCTCTGCCTGAGCGGGACCTGGCTCTTGCCGATGAAGCCAGCAGGTCTGAGGTCCCTGCTTGCGTCCGTGCTGGGGGTGGAGGATGGGACAAGGACCGGCAGCAGCAAGCTGGCCAGCAGGCAGGGCTGGGACAGGGCTTGGAGCTTGGGTCAGAAAGGCTTCCTAGCTCAGCCTGTATGTGTTACAGGCTGGGAGGCTGATGCAGGCGGATGCCAAGTTCTAGCCCAGCCTGGGCAATTTAGTGAGACCCTGTCTCGAAAACTAAAGAGGGCTGGTGATGTAATTCAGTGTGAAGGCCCTGGCTGTAACCCTGGGTCTACTAAGAATTAGTGAGAAGGGGCCTGGGGGATGAAGGGGCAGGAAGAAAGAAGGCCGGGGATTTAGCTCAGTGGTGTAGCACCTGCTTGGCAAGTTTGATTCCCAATGCCAAAAAAAGAAGAAAGAAAGGCTGGCAGCTTCTCAAAGCAAGGAATTCCCAGCCTCTAGCCTTCCTCCTGGCGCTGGTGGGCGTGAGTTTTCTGTGCAGACCCTGCACACAGTGCTCTTCTCCGGTGGTGTGGGCCAAGGTCCACCGTTCCCCACAGGCCCTGGAGGGGAGGGGCAGGAGCAACACCCGGGCCTGGGCTGGACCCCAGAACACCTTTGGGTGCTGAGGGGCGGAGCCAGCAGGGCCTCGGCCAGCAGCCCGCATCCTTGTGCCTGTCCCCAGGAATGCAGACCTGTCCATCACCCTGGGCACCTCCCTGCAGATCCGGCCCAGCGGGAACCTGCCCCTGGCCACCAAGCGCCGAGGCGGCCGCCTGGTCATCGTGAACCTGCAGCCCACCAAGCATGTAGGTGCCGGCACCCTGCCCCGCCTGGGGTCCCCAAGCCCCACGCACACCCCACCCTGACCCTCCCACCCCACAGGACCGCCAGGCTGACCTGCGCATCCATGGCTACGTGGACGATGTGATGGCGAGGCTCATGCGACATCTGGGGCTTGACATCCCCGCCTGGCACGGGCCCCGTGTGCTGGAGCAGGCGCTGCCCCCACTACCCCGGCCACCTGCACCCCAGCTCAAGCCCAAAGAGGACTCTGAAGAGAATTCCACAGCCTGCCTCGATGACTCTGTTCCCGCCCGGCCCAAGCCCGAGCCTTGCAGCCCCAAAATGGAGCGGCCTGACAGCCCGGGCCCTCACCAGCCCGCCAAAAGGCTGAAGGCCGAGGTGGTGGCCAGCTGACCAGCCGGCTCAGGAGGGCAGGGCATTTTCTAAGAGCTGTATATTTTGTCCTGGTGTCTCTGATACTGGATTTGTGCCTGGGACCCCCAGGATGCTGAGCGGGGTGCTCTCACCCTCTGTGGCTCCTGTGGCTGGGGGGCAGCCTGTGGGGTGCGGGAAGCAGCCGCCCCCGAAGCTGCCAGTCCGGATGTCTGCTGCTCCACCAGCCCTGGCCTCTGACTCAGGATGCTGGGAGCAGTGGCTGGACCTTCCCGGTTTCCAGCCCGTGCAGGAATCTGTTGCCTGTGTTCTCCAGGACCCCTCCCTCAACTCTGATCTCCAAGTCACTCATGGACCCTCCAGTAGGGGAGGAGAGGGCTGTCGCCCAGCCTCCTGCAGGCGTCCAGGAAGCCTCTGGGCAATAAAAGCAGAGCGCCTGTCCTGCATCTGAGTGTGTTTAGGTCCCCTGCACGGCCCACGCATCTGGCTGCTCTGGAGACTGATGCAAGAGAATGGTGGGTTCAAGGTCAGCCTGGGGAACTTAGCAGCTTAGCAGGACCCTGTCTTGATAAAAAATAGAGGCCAGGAATATGGCTCAGTGGCACAATGCCTACCTGACGAGAGGAAGGTCCTGAGTTCGATTTCTGATACCAAAAAAAAAAGACATTCTAATGGGGCTGAGGAGCTAGCGCAGTAGAATAAGCGCTTGCCTGGCAAGCACAAGGGCCTGAGTTCAATCCCCAGTTCCACCCAAAAAAAAAAAAAGAAAAAGAACGGGCTAGGCATGTTGGTGCATGCCTGTATTCCCAGCACGGAGTGGGCTGAGGCAAGAGCATTGTGAGTTCGAGACCTGCCTGGGCTACAAAGTGAGCTCAGGGCCAGCCTGAATTGCACAGTGAGACCCTGTCTCAAAAAAAAAAAGACAAAAAAATAAAATAAAATAAAATAAAAATAAAATAAAGCACTGCTTAGAGTGCAGTAGCCAGGGTTCTGTCCTGTGTGCCGAGCTGGCCCCAGCCAGGGCACGCTGAGATGGGTGATGACACTGGTGGTGAGGCGCGCCTGTAACCTGGAGCGTGGGAGACTGAAACAGGAGAGTCACTGAGTCCAATTGAAGTAGTGGGACCCTGTGGACCCTGTGCTAAATAGAGAAATAAGAATAATGAAAAGGGCTGGGAATGGAGCTCAGCTTGAAGGCCCTGGGTTCCATCCCTAGATATAGATAAATGAAAAAAAAATATATATATATATATATCTATATATATCTATCTGCCATCCACTCCCAAGCCCTGCACCCCTTTGCAGAAAGCCCTCCTTGTGCAGGACCCCAGCAACTGCAGGGGCCTCCAGCAGAGGCTCCACCGCGGCCCAATGTCACACCCCAGCTGTGTGCTTGGGCTGTCCCTCTAGTGCTGCTTCAATTTCCTCACCTGTCATGTGGCACCTCTGCTTTCTGGGCCCCCTGGACCCACCCCCCAGCCCAGCCCAGGCCCCCTGGAGACGTGGGGACCCTAAACTCCTCTTTACCTCAGACCAGCCACGTTTTGTCAAAATACTTTATTCAAGCTTACAAAGTCTTAGAAAAAGGGGGTGCTTGTGGCAGTGGCCACACCAATGTCCAAAGATTCTTCGGGTGCTGGGGAACCAGGAAGCCCCAGGAGGGCATGCGGGGCTTTTCTGGGGGGCTTGTCAGACTTCATCCTCTGAGATCTATTTCAGGGGCCACCGGCTCTGGGTGCAGTCTCGAACCTGAGGGTCCCTGGGGACTCTGGGGCCTCACACACCCTGGGCTGTTGCCGTCCACGCAGGGCCCACGGGTGCTCACAGCTCCTCACCTGCCACCTCCAGCCCTGTGAGCCCGGGGCTCAGCACCCACGCGGGAGCCACCCAGCTCAGCACAGTGGCCCAGCCCCGCTCCCCTGTTGCGTTGCTCAGGGCCAAGCTCGAGTTGTCCAGCTCCTCCATGGCATTGCCCAGCTCTGGCTTCTCCAGGAAGGCCCCCCAGTCGGTTCCCGGGCTGCTTGGGGACCCTGGCTGCAGGGGGCTGTCGTCAGGACCTGAGGCAAGGTCCCCAGGAACCACGCGCAAAGCCGCGTCGTTGTGCAGAGTCCTGGAGAAAACTGGATGGAGTTTGGGGGTCAGGCAAGATGGGGTGAGGCCTGGAGTCCTGTCCTCCTTACCCAGCCCCGGCAGGCTCAGGATCCACTTTCCCAGGAGTCTACTGCACCACAGGGACAGGATGCAGAGGTTTGTTTTGTTTAATACTGAGGATGGAATCCAAGGCCTCTGCTCTGAGCTACAGCCCCTGCTGTTTTTTTATCAAGTCAGGCTCTTGCTAAGGTGCCCAAGCAGGGCTTCAATTTGGGATCTTCCTGCCTCAGCTTCCCACAGTGCTGGGTGACAGGCACGCTCCCAGCTCCAGGCAGGGACCACCTACCTCGGACTGGTGCGAAGTCCCCGGGGCTCTCAGCCTTGTTAAAGGCGAAGGGGCTGATGGAGGGGAGGATGATGAGGGCAAATGACAGCAGCAGGACCTGTGGAGGACAGGACAGGTCACCCCACCTCTCCCCCAGGACTTGCTTATCACCCAGAAGGGAAACTGAGGCACGGGCTAGAGGATCAAGCTTGCACTGGATCAAAAGGCTGCTCCCCTCCTGTGGCATCGCCACGGCCCCTTTGCTGGACCAGAACCCCCACTGTGCTGGGCAGGGACTCACAGCAACGCATGTCCCTGTCTGGGCAGACTTGCCGGTGGACTGCACCACAAGGGCCTGCAGCTTCTTCAGCTGCTCCATGAGGGACCTCGGAGGAAGGAGAGACCGAGACTGTCACTGCACAGCCCGGGCTGGCCTCAGCTCCACAGTGGTCCTCCTGCCTCGGCCTCCTGAGAGCAGGGATGGCCAGAGTCCTCCCAGGGGCATGCAGGGTCCTATATGGGCCCTCCCCTCCCCCGTGCAGCAGCCCACGCCCTCCTCCCGCTGTACCCCAGGGCCTTCGCCCAGCTGTGTCCTTTCTCATCCTTTGGGCTGTCCTCGTGCAAAACGTCACCTCCCCAGCCAAGTCTGTAGTAGATCCTCCCTGGCCCTCTAACACCTGACCCCATTTGGCTTCGCTCCCAAGCAAAACTATTGTTTTGGATTTTCCATGTGGTGAGCGTGTCACTTCTGGGCTGAATCCTCGCAGTGGACTTTTTCTGCTGCTCTGATCCCTGTTGGGGTCCCTCAGAACTCTGCTGAGTACACAGCAGGGCCTAGATTCTTGTGGACCAAACAGATGCCCCTCTTCTGTCATTGCGGTGGAATGAGGTGCAGCCTCAGCCCTGCTCACTGCCAGCCTTTCCTGGTGCACAGACAGTCTCCATCACCTTCTCCCCAGTGAACTCTTACTCACCCATCAAAGCCCTTAGTCCAAATTCCCCCCTCTGTCAGCCTGCCTCCTTTACAGACATATGCTTTATTCCTTTCTCTCTTCCGCTGCCTCATGACCCTCCACCCTTCACCCCACCGTCCTGCAGGATGCCCAGGCTGCTACCCTGCCCACCCATGACCCTGGTGCACACACTCACAGATTCTGCTTCTCCAAATGCAGGACTTTCCTCTGCAGCTCCTGGTTCTGGGCAGTGCAAGCTGACATCCTGCGGGGACAGTGACACTCAGAATGTACCCACCACCCAGTGGGCCCCCTGACAGGTCCCCAAGAGGCCCACTGTACAGCCTGAGGATGGAAGGGCAGAGACAGGAAGTCACTTGTCAAAAGCCACCCAGCAAGGCTGTGACAGAGCCAGTGTTTTTTTTGTTTGTTTGTTTGGGTGTTTGTTTTAAGACTAGGTCTCACTGTGTTGCCACCCAGACTGGCCCCAGACTCCTGGGCTCGAGCTATCCTGCCTCAGCCTCCTGAGCAGCTGGGATGGTGATTGAGACGCGGCATGGTGGTGCGCACCTGTGATCCCAGCACTTGGGAGGCTGAAAACAGGAGGATCACTAAGAGTCTGATCTACATAGTGAGACTCTATAGAACTTGTACTAAATACATAAAAATAAATAAATAGGAGTAATTATAGGCACTGAAGAGATTAGAAATAATAGGAGATAACTAAGAATATATATATTTTTTGTCTTTTTGAGACAGGGTCTCACTATGCAGTTCAGGCTGGCCTTAAGCTCACTTTGTAGCTCAGGCTGGTCTCAAACTCACAACAATCCTCCTGCCTCAGCCTCCCGAGTGCTGGGATTACAGGCATGCGCCACCACACCCGGCCAAGAATAATTTTATATGAGCGAATTTGAAGGGACAGCTCCCCAGGCAACTCTGACACCCTCAAAACAATTCAGGAAGAAAACCCAGCAGGCCGGCACCACCCAATAAAGCCACTCTCAGGTTAAATGTGTGTTTCCTTCTTCATGTCCTTTTTGCAGAACCAGGGATTGAACTCAGATCCTTGTGCTTGCCAGGAAAGCACTTATTCCACTGAGCCACCTCCCCGGTCCCTCTTTTTTGATTTTTCTTATTAAGACAGAATCTCACTAAATTGCTTAAACTGACCTCTAGCCTGAGACCCTCCTGCCTCAGCCTCCCAGAGTGCTGGGCTGACCGGCATGTGCCACTTGAGCGAGCTGCCACCACCTCTTTACCCGTGGCACAAAGTGTCCCTGAGAACCTCCCTAGACAACTTTGCCTCCCTGATCCTTCTGATCGGTAAGAGAAGAAAGGCAAAGGCTAAAGCCCCGACGACCTTAACCACACTGCCTTCCCCTTGACCAAAGTCCAGGCTCCCAGCGTTACCGAGTCTCCAGGCCATCAATATATTCCTTCTTCTTCTTCCGGCTTTCTTGAGCCGACTGTTTGTTGCGGATTTTCCGGCGGATCTTTTTCAGCACGCGTTCCTCATACTGCACAGGGGACATGGGGTGGGGCCGAGTCAGCTCGGGTCCCCAGTCCATTTATTTTTTATTTTATCTCTTTAAGTTCCCCAAGATGGACTCAGACTTTCATCTTCCTGCCTAAACCTCCCAGAACGCCGGTGTGACAGGCCTGCACCTGGCTGGGGAATCGCCCCAAATCATATAAAATTAGCAATTGCCACCCTGGTTGGCCTTGGTGCCGCAGCGCCACCGTGTGGCCATCTTTAGGCTCGGCACCTTTCGCCCAGCAAGCCGGTTAGGCCTCACTACTGATTTCAAATATCACAGCAAAAACAACCTTGCTGGGGCCAGGGAGGTAGGTCAGTAGAATAAGTGCTTTCCTGGCAAGCACTAAGGCCTGAGTTCAATCCCCGGTTTCTTGGTGGCTGATTTTTCTGGCACATCCAGAGACAGATGTCCTGATCTTAGTGTGCGGGGACCAAAGCCGACTCCACGGGCTGGTCATATGGGAAGCCAGAAAGCTGGGCCCCAGGTGTCCCCGATGCACCTTAGTGAGGGGCAGCTGGGTGGGCAGGGTGACTCCCTCCTTGGCCAGCAGCTTCTTCTCGTCCTCAGTCAACACCAGGTCCTGGCAGTGGCCGTTCCCAGGTCGCAGGAGGTAGGCTGTGGTCAGGTGCTGCTGCTGTTAAGAAAAACCAGGGGGAGGGTCCAGGGATATAGCTCAGCAGCAGAAGTGCCTGCCTGGCAAGCGCAAGGCCCTGAGTTTGATTCCAGGTACAAAAAAATAAATAAATCACGGACAGCTAATTCCTGAGCACCTACTATGTGCTGGGCACCATTATAGGCAGCACGGCTACGTAATGAAATGATGGGAAGGGAGAACAACAGCCAGCAATCAGAGAGCAGGTTGGGTAAGTGTGGCCCAGCAGGACTGCACGGCGTGGGGAAAGGGGCGAGCCACCCTGTCCTGAGAGAGGCAGTCACCAAGATCAAGGGTTGGATTAAGGAATGAAAGAGCAGCCAGATGCAGCGGCACGCACCTGTCATCCCAGGAGGCTGAGGCAGGGGGATTGCTGAGAGTTTGAGACAAGGCTGAGCTACATAGTCAGATGCTGTCTCAAAGAAGAAAAATGAGGAAGGGGAAGAGGAGGAGGAGGAGGAAGAGGAGGTGGAGGGAGAAATAATGAAGAAATAGCTGGGTATGGTGGCACAGACTTGTCGTTCTAGTACTGTGGGAAGCTGAAGCAGGAGCATCTCAAATTCAAGCCCAGCATGGGCTACTTAGTTTCTGAGGGGGTCTTATTGATACTGGGAGTGGAACTCAGGACCTTGTGTTTGCCAAGCAAGCGCTGTTCCACTGAGCTACCCACCAGCCATGGCAACTTAGTGACTTAGAGAGAGGCTTATCCCCACTACCACAGATGAATAAAGAAACCAGCAGACTGTCTTGTGCAACACATTACTTTTTTGTTTTTGTTAGCTTTTTGAGACAAACTCTCACTATGTAGGAGGCTGCCCTGGAACTCATAGCGACCCTCTTGCTCAGTACTAGGGGCCAGGGAGATGGCTCAGTGGAATAAGAGCTTCCCTGGCAAGTGCAAGGTACTGAGCTCAATCCCCGGTTCCGCCAAAATAAAAAGTTTCATTTGTCTTGCTCAGTACTGAGATGACAGGTGTGTACCGCCACGCCCAAGACGTCAAATTAAGACAACAAAATCCCCTATCTTCAGGGTGGCTGTGATTCTAAAAATAATAAAAGCATTTAGGCTAGGCATAGTGGAGCCTCTCTAAAATCCCAGCACTGCTGGGCGTGGTGGCGCATGCCTGTAATCCCAGCACTAGGGAGGCTGAGGCAGGAGGATTGTTGTGAGTTCGAGACCAGCCTGAGCTACAAAGTGAGCTTAAGGCCAGCCTGAACTGCACAGTGAGACCCTGTCTCAAAAAAGACAAAATAAATAAATAAATAAATAAATAAATAAATAAATAAATAAAAATAAAATCCCAGCACTCAGGAGGCTGAGGCAGGAGGATCGCTGTGAGTTCAAGGCCAGCTTGGCCTAATAGTGAGACCACCATGCCTGGCTTAGGTAATTTATTTTTAATTCTTTTCTCTAATCCTTCCTGCAGTGGACAGTGGCCTAGCCCAGGCCACAGTAATGGACCCAGAACTGGGACCCACTGACTTCTCTGTCATCGTGGCTCCTCCCTATCCCTGTCAGTGACTTGTTCTTATAGTCTCTGGAGCTGTGTTTCTGTGTCCCTGAGCCACCACTTCAATGCCGGGTCCCAATCAGGGTGCTCACCGGGTCCCCACTGCCGCCAGCCAGCAGGAGCTCCTTCACCGTCAGGTTGAAGCGGGAGGGTGAGGCGGCATGCTGCTCGGGGTAGAGGCCTCCTTCACTCCACATGTCTGCTGGGACGGAAGGGGACAAGACGGGGAGGGGTCAGGCGGGTGGTCACAGCCCAGCCTCTCCCCACCAGCGCAGCAAGTGTCCACCATCGCTCTCAGTGCCCCTAGGCCTTCTGCCTGGCCTGGGGTCTCCAGGGCCTGGGTCAAAGGGGACAAGCCTCAGTTTCCCCTTGGTGTAAGACAGAACCCAAATTCATCCTGGCAGGACATTAGGCCTTGATGTGGTGGCCCATGTGTGCGTGTCATTGTAGCACTCGAGGAGGCTGAGGCAGGATGATCAAAAGTTGGGTCCCAGCCTGAGCAATTTAGGGACTTAGTGAGATCCTGTCTCAAAATAAAATAAAACGGGCTCAGTGTGAAGGCCCCAGGTTCAATCTCCAGTAGTGAACCAAATAAATGAAATTTTAAGAATATACTACTAGAGGTTACCATGTACCCAGAAAGCAGTGGCGAGATCTGCCGCTGTCACGCTGGGGCCAGGCCATGCTCCCCAGCTCCGTAGCACACAGTGGGCTCGCAGCTTTGAGCACACACACACTCAGGCCAAGGGGCTTCAGCTCCAACCCCAACGGGGCAGCTGGGTGACCTCAGCTCGGTGACCATCAGTCTCTGAGCCTCCGTCTCACCACCTTGCCAAGGGCCAGCCAAATAGCTCAGCAGATTAAAGCAAGGGCCCGGGGGTTCAAACCCCAGGCCTGCCATGCCAGCCCCACCCCTGAGGCGCACTGAGAGGGCAATTGAGACTGAGCGTGTGGCACGCACCCTTAATCCCAGCTCTTGGAAAGCTGAAAACAGGCAGATCACTATGAGTCCAATCTAGTAGTGAGACCCTGAACACCCTGTAGACCCTTCCCTAAAATAAAAAAAATAAAAATCACAACCTCTCCAGTAAAAAGCTCATGAGAGCCTTTCACCAGAGTAAGGGACAAAGGACACCAATGGTCACGTATCTCCACCGGAGCTGTGCCTGGCCATCACCAGTGTCGGTCGATGTCCCCAGAGTAAATCATTATTGGTCTGTCATCTGATATGGCCTGTACCCTAGTCTGGAGGAGCAGTTTGAGTCCAGGACACCCCATAATTTCTTGCCCTTTTATTTTTTTCTCTTCTGAGATGCTGGGATAAAACTCAGCTCCATCCCTTGCCCTTTTTACATTTTTATTTGAGACAGGGTATTGCTAAGATGCCCAGGCTGGGCTTGAATTTGGATACCCCTGCCTCAGCCTCCCCAGTAGCTAAGATCATAGGTGGGACCAGCGTGGCTCTTGGTTAACCTCACAGGACTCTGTCCCTGTGTCTCTAGAATGGACCCCGGAGTGGAATAGGCTCTGGGGCCCTCCATCCACTCCAGTGAACTCACCCAGGTCTATGGCCACAGAGGCCTCGGGCACCTGTGTCCTGAGGGGCCTGGCAGGGTCTGAGGGGCCAGGGACGTAGGAGGGGCAGCAGGCTTCTGCTGGGGGGCAGTTGGCTGGGCTGGTGCCTGGTCCCCCGCCATGTGGAGGGCTGTCCTGGGGGTCGGAGGGCAGATCGTCGGAGATGCCGCTATCGCTGGCTGCAGTGGACCAGGTCGGGGAGCTGGAGGCTGAGTCGCTGGGGCCCAGGATGGAGTTCAGGAAGTTGTCGGAGTCTGAGCCCGGCAGCGCCTGCCGGGAGGCAGAGGGAGGTGGGGACTGAGGGTCGCTGTGCGCCCTGGTGTGAGCCACCAGCCCCCTCTGGGCTCGAGTCCTTTCTCAAGCTGGAGCTAAGACCCCTTCTTCTGAGGGTGTTTGGGGCTGTTGGGAACCAAAGCTGCTAGCGGGGACCCACACACCCGGAGCAGAATGGGAGCCAGAGCCTGTGTTCAGACTCGGTTCCAAGTTGCCAGGAGGCCTGGGATAAGTTGCTGGCTGTCTCGGAGCCTCCACTGCCCCCTCGGAAGAAGAAGTGGGCACCACGCATGCGCTTTGTTCCCAGGGTCCAGCAGGCTCACCTGCCCCTCGGTCGCGGGATCCCAACCTTCAGGCAACTCCACATGTCGCAGGATGCCATCCTGCCGGTCAAAAAGAAGGTCCAGGAGCTCCAGGCTGTCAATGGGACCCATGGCACAGGCGGGCGACGCCATCTGGGGCAAGGAGACCCGTGTGAGGCCCGCAGGCCGCGCCTCTGTAGTTGTACAACCCTGAGGCGTGAGTCCGGCGTTTCTTTTCTTTCCTTTGCGCTTGTCCTTTGTACTACGTCCCCACCCAGCCCTTTTCTATTTTTTTGCTCCGAGGTGATCTCACTAAATCACCAAACTGCCCAGGCCAGGCTGAAACCCTCCTGCCTCAGCCTCCCAGAGAGCTGGGATTACAGGCATACAGCACCACACCTGAGAGCAGACTTCATTACAATAGCTAGAAAGGGACACCATGAAGCCACCCTCTCCTGCTTGCTCTCTCCTACCTCAGTTTCGCATCTGTGCCACAGGGACACAGCCACCCCCCATGGGTTCCCTGTCTCATGGCCCCCAACAGGGTTCACCTTGCCAGCTGCTAAATCCCCATTCATGGGCCCAGCAAGCTATGTTTAGAGGCGTCCTGGGTTCCTGCTCAGAGCTGAGGTCCTCTAGGTGACTGTCCCTCGTCCCCGTACCCAGGCCACCACCCCTAAAGATGCTGAAATAGTGCCCCGGAGAACCCAGTCCAGGCCCAGGTGCTGATTGGTGAACATATTTGATAGACAGGGCGAAGGGCCAGTTACCAGGAAGAGGCAGGGAATGGGGCGGGAAAACCATTATCGGGGTGTTTTTTTGCTTTGGCAGCTGAAGTGGGCAAAGGCCAAAGTCTGGATGTCTCAGTGCTGACATGACCTGTCCCCTACTTACGGGGACTGTTGCTCTCCAGTGTGTCACCGGATGTTGGGTTCCACAGAGTCCAGGGTCACTGCAGGGGACCTGTCTGCTCTCAGAACAGGATGGAGAAAATATGGCCCGTCTGCTGGAGCTCCCTTTTGGAGCCCGCGCCGGCGGCAGCCGCCTCCAGTTCACGCTCCAGGACCTGCTAGGATGTCACCCTCACCGTGTCCCCAGTGGCCCAACCCCTCAATCAATTTTTTCCCAAAGCATCCATCATTCATTTCATCAACAAATGCTTACTGAACTAAATGTTTCCTGCCCCAGGGCCTTTGCACTTGCCGGCCTCTGCCAGGAACTGCCCTCAGCCGGCTCCAGCCTGTGTCCGGATGGTGACAGATCCAGGAATATTTCCTAGTTAATGAATCAAAGACAGCTTAGGAGCAACCTCTTCAGTCCCCAACAAAGAAGTCCCTGTCTCCATCATCTTTTTTTTTTTTTTTTTTCAGAACTGGGTATTGAACGCAGGCCCTTGCACTTGCCAGGGAAGCGCTTATTCCACTGAGCCATCTCCCTGGCCCCCATCATCTTTTTATTTTATTTTATTTTATTTTATTTATTTTTTTTTTTGTCTTTTTGAGACAGGGTCTCACTATGCAGTTCAGGCTGGCCTTAAGCTCACTTTGTAGCTCAGGCTGGTCTCGAACTCACAGCAATCCTCCTGCCTCAGCCTCCCGAGTGCTGGGATTACAAGCATGCGCCACCACGCCCGGCTATTTTTATTTTTTGAGACTGGGTCTCACTATACAGTTCAGACTTGGCACTGAGCTTTCTTTATAGCCCAGTCTGGTCTCAAGCTCACAATGACCCTCCTGCCTCAGCCTCCTGAGTGCTGGCATTACAGGTGGTGAGCAGGCCTGGGATGCAGAATGAGCTACCAGGGATCGAGCTGCAGGTCCTGGCGCTTGCTAGGCAGGCACTTGGACCACCGAGCTATCTCCCCAGCCCGGAGTTTTTCTTTTTTATTTGTTTTTTGTCTTCCCTCATTCTTAATCCTAGGATGTGAGTGCCTCATGGGCTGGGATTAAATACCTCCCTTTCTCTATCTCTACCCCTCTCTTTCTGAGACAGGGTCTCACTATGCAGCCCAGACTGACTTTGAACTCTTAACAGTTCTCCTGCCTCAGCCTCCCTAGCTGGGAAGACAGGCTGCTCCTACCGTCTAAGCCATTTATTTTTCTCTGTCAGTGGACTGAGAGCACAATTGCAATTTGCCGGCTCTGCCCTCAGAATGTATTCATACCTTGCCTCTCTCCACAGTCAGCTTCCTGACCTATCCCCATCTCCACCACCGTCAAGGCCAGGCCCTGTGTGGCCTCCTCCTCCTCCTCCCACTCCAGCCCTCTGTCCCAGTCTTCTCACCTACCAGGTGAGATCTCACCAGATCCTAGGTGCCCGCAAAGGCTCATGGGTTACAGGTCCTGTGTTCTCAGTTTGGTGCTATTGGGAGGTGGTAGAACATTTAAGAGGCGGGGCCTTGGGGGAAGTGAGGTCATTGGGGGCGTGGCATATTAGGACCCCTGCGGCTTTCTCTCCCTCTCTTTGCTTTCAGGCCACCATGAGGGGGAGTAATCTGCTCCTAACCTGTGTGCTGTCACAGGCTCAAAATCAACAGGGCTGACAGACCATGGAGTGGGACGTTTAAACCTGAACCACAATGCATCTTTGCTCCTTACAAACTGATGGTTCTGGATATTTGTGGCAGTGATAGAAAACCCACTAGCCAGCACCTTAGGGTGCTGTCCAGTATTCCACACTCTGGGCGTGGTCCCGGCCACCTGCTGGGCTCTCGATCTACCCCACGCTCTCTCCTGGATCTCCCTGGGGCTGACTCTTTTCACCCTCAAATCTCTACTCAAAGTCAACTCCCAATTTATTTATTTACTTATTTTCCGCTTCCAAATTACTCAAAATTTTTTGCCAAATGGATAAATATTTTGCCAATCAGATTTTATTGGCACATTTTAGATATATTTTATCTAAATCTATGGGGGAGGTACTGGGAATCGAACTCACAACCTCATGCTTGCCAGGCAAGCACTATGCCACTGAGCTACATTCCCGGCCCCATAGACATGTACGTTGATTGCATTCATCATAGAGAATTTGAACCGGTACGTGATGTAACTTTCCCCCCCTAGTTCCCTCCCCTCATTTCAACCCCACCTCCCCTTCACATTTACAAAAGTTTTGTTTCCATGATTTTCTTCTTTTCTCAATTCTTTTTCCTTTTTTTTTGGCGGAACCGGGGATTGAACTCAGGCCCTTGCACTTGCCAGGGAAGCGCTTATTCTGCTGAGCCATCTCCCTGGCCCCCCAGAGTCTCACTCTGTAGCCCAGGCTGCCCCAGAGCTCCCAGCAAGCCTTCTGTCTCAGCCTCATAAGTGCTGGTATTACAGATGTGCACCACCACGCTGGCTTGCTTGTGTCCTTTGCTTTTCTTTGAAACATATGTATTTGGTACAGGGTCTCACTTATGCAGGTCGGACTCAGTGATCCTCCTGTGTTCAGCGTCCTCGGCGCTGGGATTACAAGCGTGCATCCATGCCCAGTCTCCATCGCGGGCTCAACTTGCCCAGAGGCGGGGCCGGCACAGGATGCAGTCCCAGGGATGGAACCTCGGTCTCTGTGCTTGCCTAAGCAGCTGCTGCACTCAGTCTGCTGAGCTCTTTTGCTGGCCCTTGAGCGTGTCCTTCATAGCAGAGTGTACATTTGTCCATTGTACAAAAGAGCCACATCATCTTTGTCCATTCACCAGTTGTGGGTACTTGGGTTATTTCCGAGATTTGGCTATTACAAAATCCTGCTGCTGTAGACATAGGGAGCTGCTGGCCCTCTGAGGCTGTTCTGGAGGACTTTGTCATGCTGGTTTGCCTGATGAACTTGGCTGCTCTCATCAGAGGAGGAGCTCAGGACAGTCACTGTCACTGAGTTGCCTACGGTTCATCTTGGAGGGAGCTCTGGTCCTCACCTTGAGCATCATTTCCTGACTCCAGAGGGGAAGACGGCGCTCTGCTCAGCCTCACGGAGAAGCCTGTCGCACTGGCTTTCCTGATGGGAACTCAGCTTTCCTCATCCCCGGAGGAGCTCAGGACCTCCCTGCTGCTGAGGACGGCTGTGGAACCTGGCTCCAGTGCAGATCCCTCAGCTGCTGGCACAGACCCTTCCTTCACCCGCTGGCACAGACTTCCTGGCTTCCACCACTGACCTTGGGCCTTCCCAGTGCAGATCTGTGAAATGGGCCTGTGTGAGCCATCGTCGAGGGCTCCAGGCCTCCCGCCGGACCTGTAGGAGGCACTGGATGAGCTCTAGGTCTTCAGCTGGATTTGTACAAGCTATTGGTGTAGGATCCAGGCTCTCAACTGAACTCACTGGCCATTAGTATGTGGATGGGTTTCCTGCACTCTCTTTTTGTAGATAATTCTTTGGGTGATAATTATAATCTTAGAGAATATGTGTTCTGTATTGTCTTTCCCCTTATAAAACGCAAAACTACAACAGGATCCATGGATAAACTATAACCCTTTGGCCAGCTCTGGCTCTCCACTTATTTTTATAAATAAAACTTTATCGTCACACAGACATGATGATAGTGTCTGCATTGATTATAGTTTGTGTTTGTTTGTTTGTTTTGTGGTACCAGGGATTGAACTCAGGACCTTGTGCTTGCCAGGCAAGCACTTAGTCCACTGAGCTATCTCCCCAGCCCCTGCATTGATTATAGCCACTTTCAAGGTGCAATAGCTCAGTTGAGCAATTTTGGCAGATACCCTATCTGGCTGTGGACGGACCAATTTGTTGGCATCTGGTTTAATGGACCGGGCCTGCTCTTTCTAATACCAGAATAACGCATCTGAATCTGTAGAATCCAGAGAGATGACTGAGAAAAGGATCTTAAATTGTACTTATTTGTCTGTGTAACCGCAGTACTGGAGATGGACCCGGGCTTCCAGGGAGCTAGGCCAGGGCCTGGCACTAAGCTGCTCCTGCCCCGGCTCTTTACTTTCTGAGTCGAGGCAGGGTCATTCTAGTTCGCCCAGGTTGGCTTCAGACTGTGGATTCTCCCGGGAGCTCCAAAGTAGTGGGGATCGTATTTTTGTTGTTGTTGTTTTTAAATTTGTTTATGCTTGCTTGCTTTATTTATTCAGTTTTTTAAATTCTTAACCCTAACCTTAACCCTAACCCTAACCACTTGCTTTAGTTTTTAAAGAGTCTCACGGTGTAGTTCACACTGGTCTTTAACTCACTCTGGAGTTCAGGCTGGGCTCAAACTCACGGAAATCCTCTTGCCTCAGCCTCCCAAGTGCTGGGATTCCAAGTGTGCTCCTCCTTGCCCCAGCGCTGCGATCACATTTGAGTCACTATACTTGGGTTCTGCCAGATGTTTCTGTTGGGAAAAATTGGGGCAGAGCAGATCTGGGTTCCAACCCCAGCTCTGGCCCTTGTACAACTGTGGGCGCATTACTTTTCTTTTTTCTTTTTTTCTTTTTTTTTTGGTGGAAACAGGGATTGAACTCAGGCCCTTGTGCTTGCCAGGGAAGCACTTATCCCACTGAGCCATCTCCCTGGCCCTGGCACATGACTTTTACTTGCCTTGGTTCCCTTATCTGTAAAGTGGAATATAAAGAATTCACTTCACCAGCATGTTCAGTTTGCTAAGTACTGGGCTCTGCATGGTGGCATGTGCCAGTTAGCCCAGCACTAGGGAGGCTGAGGCAGGAAGATCACAAGTTAGAGGCCAGCCTGGGCTCCATAGTGTGTTTAAGGCACAAGGGTTTCAAGTTCAAGTCCAGCCTGTGCAACTCAGTGACTTAGCCAGAGCTGTCTCAAAATAATATAAAAAGGGTTGGGGGATGTAGCACAATCTGGAGGCCCTGGGTTCCATCTTCAGTACCAAAACAGAAGCAAAAACAACTGCCTGGGCTGGGAAGATGGCTCAGTGGAATAAGCACTTCCCTGGCAAGCACAAGGGCCTGAGTTCACTCCCTGGTTCTGCCAAAAAAAAAAAAAGAAAAACAGTGGCCTGGCTGTGAGCGAGAAATGCATCCCACTGCAGTCCTCTGGAGTAGCCACACAGCCCGTCACTTCCCAGTGGCCTTGGCCATTCAGGCCCTACACAGGGCTAGTCCAGAAGGACAGTGACACCGCACACCTGAGGTCAGAGTCAGGGGAGGACACTCATGCTGGCCGCTGTGCGGGTGGAGACCACATCCGTGCCGTTGAATGCAGGGTCCGGCGCCAGCCACATTAGCTCCTTGGTCCTCTGCCTTCCCGGCCAGACACTCTTGCCACACTGCCCTTTGGGGGACAGTTCTGGGGGGACCAGGGAAGGTGGGAGTCCAGGGAGCAGGGGCTCCTCCCACCATCCTCTTCCTTCTCCTTCCCCTTCTCCCATTCCCAGGGATCCTCTATGGAGCTCTGTCCCCACGAGTGACGCCCTCCTAGGTAGTAGGGCCCAAGGGACTCGATAAACTTGGGCTCCATAGTCCACAAGAGACCCTCCCCTTGCACCAGCCCATTCCTGTAGCACAGGGCAGGGGACATAGGACAGGATATTCGAACCTGGGCTCCATATGCCTCCGCTAGGAGGCTTTCCTAGCTCTGTCCCCCCTGCACAAAAGCAGGTGCTAGGGCTGGGGAGATGGCTCAGTGGAACAAGCATGTCCCTGGCAAGCACAAGGGCCTGAGTTCAATCCCCAGTTCCACACACACACAAAAAAAAATAATAATAAATAAAATAAAATAAAATGTATGTGGTACAGGATCTTGCTACACAGCTGGGACTCATAGTGATCCTCCTGTTTTCAGCCTCCCCAGGGCTGGGATTACAGGCGTGCACCACCACATCCAGTCTCAGTGGCTGGCTCAGAGTTCCTGGGGGCAGGGCCAGGGGCCGCACGAGGTGCTGGGGATTGAACCCCAGACCCTGAGCTTGCCTAAGCAGGCGCTTAGTCCGCTGAGCTATCTCGCCAGCCCCACCTGCTCATTTTTGCAACCACAACTTATTAGCACTGCTGTGTGCCAGGTGTTGGGGACACAGCTGACCACAGAGGACACATGTTGGTCTCTGCGCGCGTGTGCGCACACGCACACACACACACACACACACACACACACCGTGGAGCTGGTGTTCCAGGGCAGGGATGAAGAGACACAGTAAAATTTTTCCTGACATAGCAGTGCAGAGCAGGAAAACAGGCAAGGTGGCTGACACCTGTCATCCTGAACTCTGGGAGGCTGAGGCAGGAGGACTGCAAGTTTGAGCACAGGCTGGGCAACTTAGTAAGAACCTGTCTCAAAATAAAGAATGTAATAACCAAGCCACCTTAAACTGACCCATGTTTGACCCCTACCACCACCACCCCCGTCCAAGACCCCCTGATTGTTCTCTTCTCTGTCCCTTCTGTACAAACATTTCCTGTTCTTGCTGACCAAAACCCATGGTTCTCACCACCCACCCTTCCCATATCCGTGCCTTGCAGCATAGATAAGACCCTTCAATACAGAAAGCCCCTTCCCACATCCGTGCCTGGCAACATAGATAAGATTACAATGGC